>BQMZ01000085.1:0-49508 GCA_036984285.1 Chlamydomonas sp. KOR1 | reverse complement strand
TGCAGGACCCCAGCTTGCTGCAGACATGCCCCCCGCCCCCGCTGGAGCTCTTCAAGCACACAGACAAAAACAGCTTAACTGCCGGGGGCAGGAGCAATGGGCCCCTATCGGCGGCAAACGCATACGGAGCCCCGCCGGGTGCTTACAAGCTTCTCAGCTCGGATTACGCATACCTGGATGACCCGGCCCCTGAGCATAAGGGGAGACGGGGGAATGCAGCAACTGGATCGGGCTGGGCAGGAGCTGGGACGAACGGCTGGCCCAAGGAGGAGGACTCTGAGGCGGGGCTACCACCACCGCCGCTGGCGATGCAGCAGACCCGGTGAGTAGGAGCTCGTACCTTCGCCAGCAGGAACTACCAAGCAAATCATCCACGTGGCTAAGCGTGGACATTTCCGCTCAGCACCCTGCCAGGTGGAGCCACCCACACACCCAGCGCTTAAATAACTTTTTCCTCCATTCGCACTTGCTACCCCACAGCTTCTTGGCCAATGCGCGGCTGGTGCTGATCAAGCTGCGGCAGCAGCTGGAGGAGGTGTGCGTGGGGGCGGTGCGGTCCATGGAGGCCTCCATCGTGCCCGCGGACAGGGCAGGCCTGGGGGGCCCCGTGCTGCCCTCGGCGCTGTCCAGGCGGCCCAGCATGGCGGCCAGCGCGGCCACGGCGGCAGCGGCGGCGGCAGCAGCAGCAGGAACAGCTACTCCCGGGGGTTTGACGCAACGGAGCCTGGCGGAGGGGTCGCCGGTGGGCGGGAACAGCCTGGCGGGGGAGCGGGATGCCACGGTCCTGAGTGGTGGCGGCGTTATGGGGAGGCTGCCGGTGGGCTTGGCGGAGGAGGTGGCGGAGAATGTGAGGAGGGGCGGGGGCCGGGGGCCGGGGCGGGGCCTGGCTGGCTCACTGACCGTTGTTGGGACTGTGGGGTGGCGTGCGTGGACCCTACCTCAACCTGTGCTGGTTGGTGCGCGTTGCAGCCGCAGAGCACGTGCATACTTGGGGACTCAGATCACGCCTGTTCGCCCATGTCGTCGTGTCAGGTCCGCACCAAGCTGTGCGCGGCGTTCGAGGACTGCCTCAGCGACACCATGGACCAGCTGTGGGGCGCGCTGCAGTACGCGGGCAGCAAGCACGCCATGGTGGACCGACTCAAGCAGGTAGGCCCGGGGCAGAGACAAGTCGGCACCAGCGGGGCCCGTGTAAGAACGTGCCGGCATCCCGTCGAGTTCTGTCCCCACGTACGGGCATTAGAGCAGAGGGTGGCGCAGCGTGGCATGCTGACCGAGGCTAGCGGCCTACGGCACCAAGGCCGGCAGCTTTTATGCAAAGCGGCAACATACATGTGCGTGTACAGGCTGACCCTGGAGGTGTGCCACGTACGTAGCGGCGCAGGATGTGTTAAAAGACGTTGTGAATTTGCAAGAAAGCAAGCGTGAAAGCACTCGTATGCCACAACACGTGCGTGTATCATGGGATGTGCAGGCCATGCAGCAACGCGAGGCGGAGATGGATGCGATGGCCGCCAAGAAGATGGAGGAGCTGGCGGCGCAGCTGCGGGCGCTGAGGAAGCAGAAGGAGGAGTCGGACGAGCAGGCGGAGAAGGCAAGCCTGGGATGTCCCAAGGCCACAGGGAGTTCACCTAACGTGGCTTTCTTTGGCGTAGGGAGGGCCGCTGCGTACGGTTTACGTCGAGACTCGTCACTTGGCCATGAGTACGTACTGTTGCTGTTGCCACAGGAGCGCTCTCGGCTGACGTCCCTGCTGGTGGCCAGCTCCCACCGCATCGAGTTCCTGGACCGCGACGTGTCCAACCTGCGCGGCCAGCTGGAGGTGGAGCGCAGCAGCGCCAGCGCCAAGTAAGGGACTCATGCCACTGTCTCCAAGCCTCACTGCTGCTGCAACGGACAAAATCAGCCCACCCTTTGCTCCCCTGCGCCGCCGCTGTCACCAATACGTCGTGTCGTACGCATCACCATTTGCAAGCGACTTCCTATTGCATCATGTGTCACTTTATTACGTTACTCTCAACTGGGAGGTGCTCATGTTATCTGCAGGCTGGATGCGCAGCGTGCCTCCTACGAGGCGGCGCTGCGGGGTCGGGACGTGGCTCTGCAGGCGCTGAGGGACGACACGGTGGCGCGGCTGGAGGAGGCGCGGGCGCTCAGCGCGGGGCTGCACGCGCAGCTGCGGCAGAAGCAGGACGAGTCGGAGAAGCACTGCACGCGGGCGGGGGAGCAGGTGGCGCTGCTAGGTGCGCCGGGGCAGGGCCCGCGGCTAAGCAGCTGTCGTACGCCGGAGAATGCCTGGGGATGCAGAGAGCAAGCGATGCCATCGGGCGTACGGCAGCCTGTCGGCAGCCGGCCGAGTAATGGCTCTGCTGGGCGACGTCTCCCGCTGAAATACTTGGAACGTGGGCTGGTACCTGTACACCGTATCGTGTTTGGGCAGTGTTCAAGATGCTCGCTAGCGTGACTGTGCCTTTTCACCACGCACGCAGAGGCGGCGTTCGCTCGGCGTGACGCCTTGGTACGGGATCTGCAGGAGACAACGTCCCAGCTGGTGGGTTGAGCCTATGGAAACTCTGCCAAGGGTACAAGATGTCCAAAGCGTTGAAGCAGACGTAGAGCGTCCGCCACTGTGCAGCGGCACCATTTGCAGTGTTTGTTCCGTTGCTGCGTGTACAGTGCAGTGCCATGTTACCATGTATCATTTTTGACCGCATGCCGCAGGAGGACTACCGGCGGCTGGTGGCCATGCCCGCCGCGCTGCCGCTGCCCGACTGGCTCAAGGGGCTGCGGGAGACGGACGACATGCCGCTCACCCCGCTGGTGGGCGGCCCCCTGACGCTGCAGTACGGCACGGGGAGGGCCTTCATGGCAGGTGGGCAGCATGGTCAGGCAGTGCCTTGCAAGCTCACCACGACGCACTTCTAGGACATACCTGGCTGCCCGGGCACCAGCAACGCCCGCATGCTGCTGTATCATGTGCCAGTAAGGCCCGACGCACGGTGTGTCTGTGTGTTGCTGCTCCTTGCTTGCCCTGTGGCAGCTGCGCGCACAGCGGGCCTGCACGCGGTTTGCAACGACCTGCGCAAGCTGCTGCCCTCCGAGCTGCCGCTGCCTGAGGGCTGGCCGCCCGAGGGCGCGGGCGGGGAGGACGCGCTGGGCCTGGGGCCGCGGCAGGGTGCCGGGAAGGAGGGCGAGGAGGACGAGGATGATGAGGACGAGTCTCGGGCGGCCAGCCGCTCCGCCACCCCATTCCCCGCCTCCGAGCACGGCAGCATGGCGGTCGGGCGGGGACTGTACCCGGTAGGTGCTGGTGCATGCGCCTCGCTGCTGTATTGTAGCATAGCAAGTGATGTGGATGGTGCTCACCCTTGCCTTTTTGTGGGTTGGGATGACGGTCGGCGGGAGCGGCAATGGTGTTGTGAAGTTCAACCTGCGGTGCTTGCGCAGGCCACCCTGCCCCCCACGTGGCTCCGCTTCCTGCGCGCCCCGCTGGGCGACCCACTGGCGGCCTCCCGCCTGATGGCCACCCTGGCCAGCATGGCGGCCAAGAAGTGGGCGGCGGACAGGGAGGCGCGCCTGCGCGGCCTGCCGCCCCCCGACCTGCACGCCTTCGTGTACCGGCAGGTGCTGGACGAGTGAGTGGGGCTGGGATCCTGGGAAAGGGTCCCCTCGTGTACCGCCACTGGCGGCGGCTCTGCAATCTCGCCCTACGGCAAGAAGCCGCATGGCGATGAGAATGCATGCCTTGAGTGTAAGCCGGTCTTCGCACATCGGTAGGCATAACGCTGTTGGGTCAAGACCACGTTCCGCACAGCAACGTCACGGCTTTGATTTAGGCCGGTTAAAGTGCTGTTGGGCGGGCTGCTGCCGCAGGAACCCCTGCGCGGCGGAGGCGGACGATGTGGTGGTGTGCCTGGTGCAGAGCCTGCGGGCGCACGCGCGCAAGCTGCAGCGCGCCGCCACGTGGCTGCAGCTGCTGCAGATCACCGGCCCCGTCATCCCGCCGGACGGGCTGGCCTTCTACCTGGAGGTAGGGTAGGAGGGTTGCTGCTACGGCCCGGCTGCAGGCATGAGTGAATCAGGCCCAGCTGGTGCGTAAGCAAGTTGGTACATCAGGGCTGTTGCAATACGGTATTCTTGGCTTTGCACACATGAAGCACAGCTCTGAGCAAATGGGTCGTCTTGCGCCCGCCGTGCTTGGTCCCGCAGCTATTCCAGCAGCTGGTGGCACCTTCCGACTCGCACCCCGCCAACGTCAAGGACAAGCGCGACGGCACGGTGTGGGTGGCGCCCGCAAAGTGGAAGGCCATCCTCATGGGCCGCGCGGCGCAGGCCTTCGACACCACCCACAAGGCCATGGTGCTCAAGCAGGTGCCTATCGCGACCACGCAGCACGCACACCACTCTACCCGCACAGCCGCCCTCACCAACCGCGTACTCCCTACCTCCTCCATGCCCTCCCCGGCGTGTAGCTTGCATTGCGTTCCCGTACACCCCTGCAACCTCAGGTCTGTTGCTGAGGTGCCAGTGCCGGTGCTTCGGGCTGTGTGCAGGTCGCCTCTGCGCGTATCGACACGGTGCGCGGCAGCGCGTCCTTTGGGCTGAGCGACATGGACTCGCTGCTGGCGGCCGTGATGCACGTGTGGCTGCTGCAGCGGCAGGCGGCGCTGGACGCGCTGGCCACCGCGTGGCAGGACGCGGAGCCGCTGGGCGGTGGCGTGCTGGCGCTCACCATGGACGTGGACGACCTCGCACGCGTGGCAGGTGCGGCCCAGGCTGTGCAGTGTGCCGTACAACACACAGCGCCACGTGCACCCTGCACACCCTGTCATGCACACAGCAGGTGTGGTCAACCACCGCCGCGTTCGCTGGTCCTTGGGCCCCCGACGCGCACAAGTTATGCCAGCTCTCCACGTGTGGGGTTGTCTCATGCCTTTTTGCTGAACCTCCTCCCCCAGGCTCTGCACTGGGCGGGCGTGACCAGCTGCCGGACGCGCGCGGGGCGCTGCTGGACCTGTACGGCGACACCGTACAGCACGCACGTGCAGCGCAGGCGGCGGCGCGCGTGCGGTGGTCGGGGCTCACCGTGGCGGCGCTGGGGGCTGCGCTGGCAAGCGCAGGGCTGCTGCCGCCTCGGCCGCTGTCTGACCCGGGCACCCGCGAGGGCGCCAGACTGGCCGCGGCCGGCGGTCACATACTGCGCGTTGCTGATGCACTCATGACAGAGATGAAGGGCATGGTGGGCTTTGGCGGAAATGAGGCATTCGGGACGCTGGAGGAGAAGGCGAAGGGGCTGAAGGCGCTGCTGCATCCCGGTGGCGGGGGAGGCGGTGGGGAGGGGGCGGATGCGGCCCAGGCGAAGGAGAGGGAGGAGAGGCGTGTGGCGGAGGGCTGGACGGTGCTGGAGGAGCTGGTGGCGGCGCTGCTGGCGGCGCGGAAGGAGTTCCGCGCGTTTGAGGCGGAGGTGGTGGTAGTGGAGCGGGACAATTCAGTGCGGGCGGCGCTGAAACAGCACCGGCAGAGCGGAGACGGCAGCAAGGTACGTGGCCTGAGGGCGCGCGCTACCATGCAGAAACAACATGTATGTGAGCGTGTGTGTGGGTAGGTGTACCCAGCCAGCGTTCCAAAGCCCCGCCCCCTGCCGCTGCAGAGCCGGCCGGGGTCCGCCGGCAACCGCCTGGGCAGCCGCAGCCAGCGAGCAAGCCGCAAGAGCAACGCGGGGCAGGACAGCGGCGCCGCCAGCGCCCTGGCCTCCGCCGCCGGCAGCCTGCAACGAGCCAGGTCCAGCGTCAGCAGCGTTGGAGCTGGCGGAGGCTCGCCCTCGCGGCCCATGTCCGGGCGGGCTGCGTCCTCACGCCTCCGCCGCCCCAGCAGTGGAGTGGAGGGCGTGCTGCCTAAGGACCTCCGAGCGGTGCTGGCAAGTGGCAGGTGGTCCAGCAGTGATGAGGATGAGGACGGGGAGGCTGGCGGCGACGGGGACGGGGGCATGCCGCCGGTTCTGCAGCTGCGGGGTCCTGCGAACCGGAGGAGGGGTGCAGGGGGCGGCGGTCTGCATGTCAGTGGGGAGGACGGGGGTCGGCATGATGGCCCTACGCCGCCCATGTCGCCTGGGATGATGCATGCGCTGATGAGCAGCGGCGGGGAGGGGGAGGCGGTTGGGGACGTGCTGTACGGGGAGGAGCTCTTGGGGGACGTGGACGAGGGGGAGGAGGGCGATGGCGATGGTGGTGTGGGCGGGGGGTACAGCAGTGGGTCCAGGCGCGCGGCTGCAGCTGCTGTGGAGCGGTTGGAGCGCAAGTACGGCAGGCTGAGGGCCAGATTTGATGAGGCGATGCGGGCTCTGCAGGTGGTGTACGCCGGGACGAATGGGGATGGGGCAGGGGGCGGTGGAGGTGTGGGGCTGCCGCCAACGGAGGCGCTGGCGCAGCTCAGCCCGGCTGTGCGGCTGCGGCTGGTGGCGGAGCTGCTTGCCACGCTGCATCGCGAGTGCGAGGAGAGCGTGTGGCCGCACCTGGACGAGGCGGCTTTGGTGGCCCTGGCCGGCCGGGGCGTGGCGCAGCCGCAGCAGCCCGTACCCTTCAGCAGCAGCGCCGCAGGGGCGGCAGGGCGACGGGGGGGTAGCAGGCCGGCGTCTGCGGGCGTGGTTGCTTCCGGCGGCCGTCCTGTGAGCGCGAGCAGGGCAGCCTGGGACGGGGCTGGCGATGATGGGGTGGGGCCGGCTGCGGGTGCAGAGCTCCCGGAGGCAGGGAACGACAGCGTGCCCACGTCCGTGGCCTCGCAGCACGGCAGCAAGGCGGAGGCGGAGCAGCTGGAGCTGGAGCGACAGCAGCAGCAGCAACGGCAAGCGGCGGCTGAGGCCGAGGCGCTGCCGGAGGTGCTGCAGCAGGTGGTGGGTCGGCTGCACGCGCACGCGGGGCAGGTGGGGCAGACCATGGCCATGGCCGCGCTGGGGGCTGCAGCCCTCGCGCAGGCCCTGGAGGACCTGGAGGCCTCGTGGGGGGATCAGGAGCAGCGGAGCGGCTCCAGCCCGGGACGCAGGTCACGTAGCGTGGCGTCACTGTGGCTGGGCGGCGGTGTGCTGGGAGAGGGCGTGGGACACGGGCCGTGGGATGCTGGGCTTGTCTCGCCCCTGAGCCCTGGAGCCATGGGTCCTGCAGGCACTGGTCCGCAGCAGGGCGGCCGGATGGCGGGCTCGAGGCTGAGCACTGGCAGCGGCATGGGGGATGGGAGCTACCTGGCAGGGGCAGCTGCGGGGGCTGCGGTGATGCTGCTCAGGCGGCCCAGCAGCGCGCCTCGTGGGCCGGTGGGCGGCTCGCGCCGGCCGACCAGTGCGGGGACGGGCACTAGCCACCGCAGCATGGGTGCCATGGATGGACAGGGCGACCAGCAGCAGCAGCAGCAGCAGTACTTGGAGCAGGACGGGGGCCAGGTCGGGGCAGGAGATGATCCTGGTGTGGGCCTGGCCGTGCCGCGTGACTCCGACCCACGGGACACGGTGTACCTGGACGCGCTGCGCTCGCTGCACGTAGCGGCGGAGGTGCAGGCGGCGGGCGGCGACGCGCGGGCGCTGTACGACGCTGTGCAGCACGTGGTGCGACTGATGGGCGGGCAGCCCAAGCTGACGGCCACGGGGCGCATCATCGAGTTCTTCCCTAGGCGGCTGCCTAAGGGTGCGCACCGGCTGGCAGTGTGTGGCCTCTGTCGTGTCCGCTTGTCCCAACCTGTTGCAACAGCCAAGCAGTGTGTTCCTCCTTCTTGCCTGATGCATGGCCCTGCTTGAAGAACACCTGTTGCCAGCGATGCACAAGAACGCAGCGTTACCGTTTACTTAACCGTCCACCTACACCTTCCCGCCCTGCAGATTGGCGGCACCCCCTGCTGCGCTCCTCCCTCATGCGCCTCTACGTCTTCGTCACGGGGCTGCTGCTGCAGCAGCAGGAGCGCTCCGTGCTGCTTCAGGAGGCCACGGCCGACCTCATGCAGCGCAAGGCGGCCCTGGACGCAGCCGCCAACCACCTGGCCGCCAAGGCCGCCAGCCTGCACGGCACACAGGCCGCCCTGGGGGTGCAGCTGGCATCCGTCGCAGCCTGCGTGGCCCATGGGTCGGTCCTGGCAACCGCCGTGGAGGAGCTTAAGATAGCGGGCGATGCGCTGCGGCAGGTGCTGTGGAAGGCGCCGCATGAGCCGGCGGCGGGGCCGGGGGGTGCTGGTGGGGCTGGCGGCGGTGGCTCGGAGTGCTACTCGGTGCCCAGGCTGGAGTGGCACATGGCGCTGGAGGCCACCAAGGTGATGACGGGCGCGGTGGAGCGGATGCAGGGCGGCGCCACGGCGCTGGCGCAGCTGACGGCGGCCAGGGCGGCGGCCGGCCAGGGCAAGGTGGGTGTCGGGGGTGGTCTGGTGGTGGTTGGGCAGGGGATTCGCTGTGGGTGGTGGGTGGAGTGCAGCGTAGCCCACACTTGTGCGTGCACGGGTGCTTCACCAGCGTCGAGGTGAGCCCCGTCTTAAATTTCAACCAAGGTGCGTGCCATGGGGTGCGTTGGAGGCGGTTTGCCAATGGGCAATGGCAGTTCCGGGCCCATATGACTCCATCCTGACAGGCTTGAGGAGACATGTCTCGTACAGGCCTTGGGTAGGCACCTTTCACATTGCACTCAAAGTAAAGCTTTATATCAAACATGTGTAGGGGACCTGGCGCTCCTGTCCTTGTGCTCCAGCGCTTCGATGTCCGAACGATCCATCGATGTCGGCCCCACATTCAACGCCATTGGGACTGCGGAGTAATGATTTAAGTATGCGATCAACCCCTCTTCTTCTTCCATTATCGTCCAAGATGCCATTGCGACGCATTTAAGAAATAAATAATTGAACACCCACCATCGGTTGGCCTGCAAAGCTCACGCGAAGGGGCTAGAGGCTACCCCCCTATGTGCTCTTGGCTCAATATCTTTGCGCTTGATGGGGTGGGTGTGATGGCGTTGAGGGGTAAGGGTAGGGTTGGGGGGTGGATGTCACCTGGTCAAGTGGTGACTCTACCTACCTGGTCGGGCATGACGCAGAGCCACGCTATCATTTCTGAATCGTGTACAACCAATGACACAGAACAATTCTTGCTGCTTGAAACAAGTTGGGTTGGGGTGCAAGGTCCACGCACACCCAGGCCACAAGGTACACCTGGGACCAGAAGGAGCCCAGGGACTACCACTCGCTGGTCCCGCTCCAAGCGGGGCCCAACGGTATGACCAACAAGGACCGCGGGTAGCCTTAGAAACACGCCAGAATGACGCCTACTTATGTAGAAGATCGGGTTTAGATATTATGTTGAAAATGATTGTCTCCCAATTTGTCGAGTAGCGGTTGCAATCAGTGCAGCGCAATGAGCTTGGCCGCGCCGCCGCCCAGTCGAACACATACTTGCACTTGTGACCATTATTGACCACTGAATGAGACCATTTCTTTCAGGGAACTGTCTTCCTTAGAAGGGCCCCTGACCTAGATTGAGTTGCTGCGACCCGAGGGTCGTCATTTCAGCTGCTGAGACTCCGCTCTCCAGTTACCTTGCCACCCTTAGCCGCACCTGAACCCTACAAGCCGAGAAAGGCAACGCAGGCGCGATGCACGCGATCAGTTGACGCAAATGTTGCCGGTAAGCCGCGCGCGCTGCTGCTTTCAGAGGCCGATGATCAAATCAACAACAATGTCCACGGCTTGATCCGCTTCCTCGTACTTATATGTATGTTGGAAAACGTGACGCTGTGTACAGTCGCGCCGCACAAGGACCCCCGACGGCGACCGTCTGCCGACGGCTGCTGGCACGAGCACCCTTAGCTCGCCCAACCCACAGCCCAAGAAGCGGCAGTCCCTTGCGGAAGAGCATGACCAAAACGTTTCGTCCGACAACCCGTTTGCCAGCGGGAGCCATTCGTCTGGGTATTACCACACGCAGCAGCAGCAGCAGCAGCGCCCCGTGCCAGGCGAGTGGCAAGGCTTGCCTGGCAGCCCTCGTGTGTTCAACAGGGAGTTCGAGGAGCTGGGCTTGCAGTGGGAGGCCCTGGAGCATGAGCGGGCACGCCTAGCGGCTCTCCGGGTGGTAGCGGATAGGGAGGGCGTGACCTGGAGGAAACTGCGGGACCAGGAATGTATCTTAGAGAAACAGCTGCGGGCTATAGAGTCTCAACAGGACGAGGTGGATGCACAGTGGGATATGCTGTGGGGCTTCATTCCAGCGCCTGCTGCTGGTCACAACCGTTTTGCGCCGGAGCCCCAGCAACAGTCACAGCAACTTCCGCAGACGCCGCCATCGCCTGGACAGCTGCCACAGCAAGGGCACATGGACGCACAAGCAGCACTGCGGCGTGCCCTGAAAGCTGGAATGGTGGAAGCGGCCCGGCTCCACAGCCTTGCCCCTGTCCGGCACCCCGAGCAGCTGCAGCAGCACCCCCCGGTAAACTTTGCGGACGTTGCAGCCTCCCTGCGGGGGCGGCTGTGGCGTCCGCTGGGCGCCAGGCTGGGCGTTCCCCTATGGGGCGTCGTTGTGGCTGACGTGCTGCAAGTCGGAGGCTCAGCCTACTGGGGTGGTGTTGGGTCCCTGCCGCGGCCAAACCTGGACGAGCTGCTGACAGAGGACACGGGCAGCTCTTTGCAGGACATCTACGAGGCGGCCTGCCTGGACTCAGTCTGGGCGGTCCTGGCAGCTCGGCAGCCAACAGCGGGCAACAGCGGCGGCTCTTGTGCAGCCAGCATCGACATCGGGGTACCAAATGGCTCCTCCTTCCGTGCGCCACTGCTGCGGGTGCTGAGCTGGCCTCGCAGCACTGATGCTGCGTGCCAGCTGGGTGAAGCAGTGACCGTTACCCTTGAGAGTGGGGAAAAAATCTTAGTCACCCTGGTCTCGGCAGAGCTACACCGGGACGGGAGGCACATCTTCTCTCCCGATGTCATCCGCGCCATCCAGGCCGCACTGGGCCTGCCGGACGACTGCTGCCACATCGTGGACCACTGCCCCGTCAACACCAGAAGCACAATGGTGGGCGGCAGCGAGGAACGGGGCGATAGCAGCAGTGAGGAAGGTGGCGGCAGCAGGGAAGGTGCCGGCAGCGGGGGCGGTGGCAGCAGCCGGGGGATGGTGGGCAACAGCAAGGCCGAGAAGGTTGCTGCACAAGGGATAGGCAACCGATACGTTGCCGAGGCCATCGCAGAGATGTCTGAGGCAGGAGGATTCACCATCATCGACTCCATGCACATCGCCGACGGGCTCGCCTCTGAGCCCCTGGCACCAGGCAGCTGGGCGCCGCTGGCAGGGGCGCCCAACGGGTACCTGGTCATGGCACTGTCGGCCAACGTGTACGAGGCGGTGGCAGACCGGGTGGCAGCCGTTGGCGGCCGGCAGGCGGCGCTGCACATGTTACTGCCAGCGCTGGAGCGTGACGGGAGCGATGGCATGGCAGCGCCTGCCGACGGGCGCCTCCTGGCCTTCAGGACGCCTGCGGGCAGGGTGGGGATGGCGTACGCCGGCCACCACCCCTCCAGCGCTATAGCGGATGCGGGCGGCAGCACCAGCGCCCCAAGCGTGCGTGCATGCGGGGGGGTGCACCGCGAGCACCGCCTGTCGACCCTGGTGGCGCTGGCGCTGGCAGACCCCTCGGCGGTTGGCAGTGGGCCGGCGGAGCGGCGTGGGGACCTGGACGCAGCAATTCGGTCGGCCGTGCAGGGCGCATTGGCCACTGCACGGCAGCGTGCCGCGGCCACGCGGATTGCCCGTATGGGGCCGGCAGGTCTGGCGGCCTCAGGGGCCAAGGGTGCAGCAACCAGGGCACAGGCACGAGCGGCGGCGGCTGGGGCACAGCAGGCGGCGGCGGTGGCAGAGGCCGGCGTGGCGGCAGCCGGGGCCCAGCCGATGGCGGTGGCCGAGGCGAAGGGGTCGGCAAGCCTGTTGGCCACCGCGGCCAAGCGCATCGACGTGATGGGCCCAGCGGACCGGGCGGCCGCCACGGCCAAGGCCATTGCCACTAAGGCGGGTAGGTCGGGCTGCTGCCCCCTGAACGAGAAGATCTGCTCACCGACCGATGCCCGCACCGGCAGGGTGCACGTCCCGGTGGCGTGGTTCTGGAAGGGCGGCGTGTTTGAGGGCTTCGATCAGACGTTGCCCAACATGACCGTGTGGGCAAAGGGGCAGTCCATCTTTGTGTCCCTGACACGAACGGCAAACGGCGTCGTGCTGATGGAGTTCAGACGGGAGGTCCTGCAGGCTGGTGCCAAGTTGTCCCTAACTGCTGGTGGGAAGGCGAACACGTTCGTGATGGAGATCAAGCCCCCGACGGATGCGGCGACAGCCGAGGAGCCGGGCGCTGGCGACAGCGGCGCGCTGGGGCTGCCAGCAGCGGGGGCTGCCTCTGCTGCAGGCGACGGTGACGGCAGTGCGCCGGGACTGTCAGTGGCAGGGGCGGCGGCCGCCACAAGGCCGTGGACGGGAGAGAGTACGGCGGCGGCTGAGGCGCCAGGCGCTGGCACCAGCTGCGCGCGGGGGCTGCCAGCAGCGGGGGCGACAGCCGAGGCGCCGGGCGCTTGTGACAGCACCGCCCTGGGGCTGCCATCATGACGGCGCCCCCACGCCGCGGGGCGGGAGGAGCTGTGGCGACGGGTGGAGCGTGGCGGCCAGCGTGTGGCAGCGCTTCAAGCCGGGTGCATGCAGGGTGGGGTGCAGGTGGGTGCAGGGTAAGCCCAGCCTGCACCACTTCTCGCACCCACCCAGCGCTGGCGCGAGAAGTGGTGCAGGCTGGGGTGGAGGGTCGGGAACGTGTTTCCTCCGGTTACACCAGGCTTGGAGGATTACACATTACACATAACACTCAACGCAAAACTTATATGGAGTATATCTACACAGGGAGGCTCCTGTCCTTGTGCTCCAGCGCTTCGATGTCCGAAGATGTCGGCCTCACATTCAACGCCATTGGGACTGCGGAGAACTGATTCAAGTATGCAATTTACCCTTCTTCTTCCTATAGTATCGCGTAGCAAGCCGGTGCGATGCGTTTGAGAAATAGATAGCTGAACACCCACCATCGGTGCGCACGTACCGCTCACGCAAATGGGCCGTCTCATAGATCCCCTGAGGTGATATTGGCTCAATATCTTTGCGCTTGGGGCGATGTCGTAGACTGTGAGGTCTAACCGAGTCACGACTATTGCTGGTTGAAAACTATATTCCATCCCCCTTTCCCTCTCCCGAAAGGGAAGGGAAGAATTTCTGCACGACGCGTTTTTACGCGTCCACCAATATATTAAAGAAGGTATAATACCGCATCCCCTATCGAACCAAGTTATTAGTGCTTGACTGCCTTTTAAGGCGTTTCGAGGATTGCCAGTTGGTTGGGAAACGGTGTGCCCCTTGTCCAGTGCCGATGGGGGTTGCGCGTCGGTGTTTGCCACTCCAATGCCGGCTTATTTGTGCCGGTCCGTGCCTGGCGCAACCCCGTTATATACCAAACACCCGCACACGCGCGGCGGAGTGCCGCCAACGTGCTGTGTACGGCGCCGACACCCAAGGCGCCATGCATGGCCCAAGCTCCACACCACGTCCCACTTCCGCGCTCAAGAGACCACCAAAAGTGATACTGTTGGTCCGCACCACAATCAGAAACATTGCTTCGCCCGTCACGCCGCCAGCTACATTCAACCCCCATACCGATAACCTCGGCACCACCCGCTATCCGCTGCCCACCCGCTATCCGTACACGTTTTGGCCGCCACGGGCCCGCCATGAACGCGCACGGCTCGCCTCCAGCAGTCAGGGGCACCTTGGCACCTGCACGGGCGCTAATGAGCCGTGTATGATACCCCGTAGTCGTCCTCAAAACACACCCCGTTGGGCTCACTTCACACCTACCAGGCTCTGGAACTTGCTTTGGAATTTGCGCTCGTACCTCCCATCACCGCATCCCTCAACACCTACCAGGCTGCAGGATGTTGCGTCCCAGCGCCAACACCGGTATACATGTGCGTGCGGCCTACCACGCACCGCGGGATTGTTCGTACCGGTCGCCCCTTCGGCAATCCCCACCGGCCAAGTCTACCGCCCAGGGGAAGGCGAGGAGAGCGGAAGGCCTTCAGATGGACCCCTCGGTGCTCCCACACCGGTGCTCCCACACACCGCGGCCCCAGCTCCCTGCCTCCCTGCTGTCTTGAGGTTCGGGCAGGTGCTGTAGCCCGCATGGCCCTGTCCCCGTCCGGGCGTCCGCCGACACCTCCACACGTCCCAGCCACGGCCGCCCCGGAGGACCCAGTGAGGACCACCCGCAGGCCAAAAACCGGGGTGCAGATGTTGTAGGGCTGCGGACAGGGCTGTCACCCACGGGTGCGCGTTTTGGGTGGGGACCAAAACTGTAAAACCATACATACATACCTGCAGACAGGATGTTGACCCAGCCGCTGCCTGCCCAAAGGCAGGCAGCCGCATGCATGCCAGGCGCTCTACCATGTGCGCTGTCTCACCGGGTTCTGGCCTATATCCAGTGCATCTTTGCCGGGCGTGCGTTGTTGCTGATGGGAATGTTGAGCGCCGTAGCCACCTTCACCACCAGCACACCTCGCCGCCACTGCTGCTGGCTGTTGTGGTGGCCGCGCGGGGGCAGCACCGGCTCTGCCCTCCTTGTGGTGGGCACTGCCTGCAGGGATGTTCCCACCTGTCGCACCTCCACCTTGTCAATGTTCAGCCGCTACCCCGAGGCTGTGGCAAAACGGGGCTTGAAAAGGGAGACTGGCACATCCGCAAACCAACGTTGGCAGCCAAGCCTCCGTGTTATCGATATACAGTGCCGCGGTGCGCTGCATGCACGCTGGAGACAGGTGGATCCCAGCCCATGCTGTCGCAGCCAACTCAGCAGTGTCTGCCGCGCGAACAGGGGCATCGGCAGGGGCGACCGAGGACAGCCCTACCGCTTGGCGAGCTTGCCCGTTCCTATAATGACAAGCTGCGACACATGCCCCTTGGCACACACACATGGCTGTGAGTTGATGAGCAGCAGTTCAGCCCACCGTTTGCGCCCGTCAGCCGCATTGCAGCGAACAAAAGACTTAACGTGTCGTACGCCTTGGACTGCAACGGACTGCATGGGCGTCGCTCGGTGGGCGTCGGTGTGCGTCGGTGTGCATCGGTTGGCCTGCAAAGCTCACGCGAAGGGGCTAGAGGCTACCCCCCTATGTGCTCTTGGCTCAATATCTTTGCGCTTGGGGCGATGTCGTAGACTGTGAGGTCTAACCGAGTCACGACTATTGCTGGTTGAAAACTATATTCCATCCCCCTTTCCCTCTCCCGAAAGGGAAGGGAAGAATTTCTGCACGACGCGTTTTTACGCGTCCACCAATATATTAAAGAAGGTATAATACCGCATCCCCTATCGAACCAAGTTATTAGTGCTTGACTGCCTTTTAAGGCGTTTCGAGGATTGCCAGTTGGTTGGGAAACGGTGTGCCCCTTGTCCAGTGCCGATGGGGGTTGCGCGTCGGTGTTTGCCACTCCAATGCCGGCTTATTTGTGCCGGTCCGTGCCTGGCGCAACCCCGTTATATACCAAACACCCGCACACGCGCGGCGGAGTGCCGCCAACGTGCTGTGTACGGCGCCGACACCCAAGGCGCCATGCATGGCCCAAGCTCCACACCACGTCCCACTTCCGCGCTCAAGAGACCACCAAAAGTGATACTGTTGGTCCGCACCACAATCAGAAACATTGCTTCGCCCGTCACGCCGCCAGCTACATTCAACCCCCATACCGATAACCTCGGCACCACCCGCTATCCGCTGCCCACCCGCTATCCGTACACGCCTTTGCCGCCACGGGTTCTCCAGCTCTCTGCCGCCACGAAAGTGAACGGCTCGCCTCCAGCAGTCAGGGGCACCTTGGCACCTGCACGGGCGCTAATGAGCCGTGTATGATACCCCGTATTCGTCCTCAAAACACACCCCGTTGGGCTCACTTCACACCTACCTAGAATGCAGGATGTTGCATCACACGTGCGGGCCCATCGCGCACCGCGGGTGTGTGTGTGTATGGGTCGCCCCTTCGCTCACAAGGCAACCCCCATTGGCCACGCCTCACGCCTGAAGAAACCCATTCCGGCACTGCACGGAGAGCGGAAGGCTTTGTAAACTACCACCTATCCACACACTTGTTTTACGTAGGAGCCTAGGCCCAGTGCCAGGCGAGACGCATTGCAGGACATACCAGGCTTTGGTCTGGTCGCATGTGCAGGCTTCGTGCCTGACAGGACATACCAGGCCTCGTGCCTTGGACGTCGTACAGCGGACGGCAGTTGTTCGCTCACCATGAGGCAGTTTCGTGTGCCTCTGCTGCGCGGCCTGGTCGTGTTGTGGAGGTGCTTGGCTGTCGTCTTCCTGCCCCAAGGGGTGGGGGCTCGTTTGGAGTGTGACCCGTGCGTGCGTTGCAGGAGCTGTTGGTTTGCGGGCGTGAGAGGCTGCCTAGGGCAACCCAGGGGAGCGTCCCCGAGGGCCACCTAGGCTTGTGCCGGCGTTTTGGGCCGTCTCGGCTTGCTGGGTGGAGTGCTGCGAGTCGGAGGGGTGTGGCCTGCTAGGCGTGCGTGCTTGTGCTCTTCTCGGGCTGTGGGCTCTCGGGTGGGGGGTGGGGGGGACCGGGCTGGGGGTGCAGGGTGGGTGCCGCTGCTCGGCAGCTGGCTGCGGCGCGTTTCTGGGGTCTGGGCTGGGGGAGCAGAGGCTCGTGGGTTAGGGGCGCTGGGTGGGGGCTCTTTGCCTGGGGGGGCCGTCGGGCTTGCTGTTCGCGTGGCGCCGCTAATGTGCTTTTGACCCCGGCAGGGGGTCGGGCGGCTTGCCTGGGCCTAAGGTTTTCCCACGCGGTTGTCCCTTTCTTTGTTCTTGCTCCGTCCAGGCTTGGGCCCTGGGTGCGGCGCGCTGGTGTGTGCGTCTGGCCTCGCCTGTGCCGTCTTTCGGGTGGCTCTTCGCCCTTGCGAGGGGGGTGTGCCTAGGGGGCGTGCCCTTATTTTGGGGGCCGCTCGCTTGCCTTGAGGTCCCTTTCAGGGCCTCCGTGCTGTGAGCCGGCTCTGCGGAGCGGCGTAGCAGTGTAACAACCGTACGACATGATACATGCTTGAGTATCCTGTGAACTGTGACACCGAGATGACGAGTTGCCGAGCAAGCGTTGACGGTCCCTTGGCTGCAGCTTCCACAGCTTCATGACTTGTGTTGTTGCTGTGCGCCCCACCCCCTCTTGACAACAGGCAACTGGCAGCGGCGGCACTGCAGCTGGCCATACGCCTGTGCAGCCTGAGCCGGGCCCTGTGGTGCTCCCCTCGGGTGACCACGTGTTGGTGGTGCACGTGCACCACCACACGCACCCACAACACACGGGGGCACCGGACACACAGGGAGGACCAGGAGCGGCCGCACCACAACACAGCAGCAGCTCAGCTCCGGGCGATGCAATCAAGTTCGTGGTGGAGCTGCCCACAGCAGCACCAGGAGGATGCGGCGGGGGCGCAGTGCTGCATGTCGTGCGTTCGGAGTACAGCGAGAGCAGCGAGGAAACGAGCCGGCACTCCGCGGCGCCCGGGGAGGCAGTTCCGCAGTACCCGGATGTTCCCACCCCCGGGGTGACGCCAGAAAGCAGTGCCATCTACGCCTCACGTCGGAATCCGGAGTACTCGCTGCAGATGGCCCTGCACCGCGCGACACAGGTACGACTCTGTCATGCAGCTCAACCCTGACCCCGCCACTAAACGCTTGCATCGTACACCTGCTTAATTCCCTTCCCTACCTGCCTCAACGCACCGTGCTCATGCCAGCCTGCGCCAACGACTGCCCGTGCAACTCCCCGTCCCCGCTGCCCTGTTACCCCACAGTCCTGGTCCGACGACCCCTCCGCCCTGCCCCCCGGCGAGGCGCTCATACACCTGTCCAACGCCATGCTGCGGAGGTCCGCCATGGGCCCCCACCAAGGCATGCGCGCCAGGGGGCCGCCCGCCAGGGGCCCCGGCTCCCCACAGCGCGGCGGCCGCCCCGCCTCTGCCGCGGTGGACGCGCACGGGCCGCTGCCTGCGCACTACGAGCGGCGGCCCATGACGGCTCGCGCGTTCGTGGAGGGCGTCATGCGCGACGCACGACAGCAGCAGCTGGACCGGCTGTACGGGTAAGTACGACGGATTGTATGACATAGGCACAAAGCCTCAGCCAAGTCGACCTGTTGGCCTGTACATTAACAGCGCGAAATTAGCAGCAATGCTAGCCTCTGGACAAGCTTTTTCTCTCGGATTGGGCTACTGTAACTGAAACTGTAACTTTGCCGGCTGGTGCCTAACAGGTCTGCGGGGGCCATGCCGCTGGGCGGTGTGCCCGAGGTGGAAGGCCTGGCCGCTGTGGACGCCCACGAGGCTGCCGCGCTGGCGGAGCAGGCCCTGCTGCTGGTCAGCCGCCAGCCGCAGCCCTCCACCGCTCTGGAGGTGCTCATGCAGGAGGCAGAGGCGGCGGCGGCGGCGGCGGCCGCGCAGGCAGCGGGGGATGAAGCAGCGGAGCTAGCGGCAGCAGCAGCAGCAGCAGGCCTGGCCGCTGACGGCCTGATGGCTGCGTCCGGGGCTGAAGCAGGCACTGTGCAGGGGGCAGCTGGGAGGGAGGCGCAGGTGCTGGGGGGTATGCCCGGTGCATCCGCACAGGCAGGAGTGCGGGCAGGGTCGCCAGGGCGACCTGTCAGCGGCCGGAGCACAGGGGAGCGGCAAGGCCAGGGGCGCGGACGCAGCCGGCTGTACTCCTCCGGCCGTGGGCTGCCACGTGGAGGGGCTGGGGGCGTGCCGCCTCAAGGGGCGGCAGACGGGGACACGGGGCGGCTTGCTGCCGGCATCACGGGAACGCGGTTGGCCGTGTTGCCGCCTGTGGGGTACATGGGAGCCCCGTTGCCGATACCGGCATGGGATGGGCCTGGCACGGCGGACGGAGCTGGTGCTTGGGACCGGGTCGGACACGGAGCAGCTGATGCGTCGGGTGTGCAGCAGAGCCGGCCGGGGGGGTCGGCTGCTGCTGCCGCTGCAGTTGCCGGTGGGTCGGCACGGATGGCAGGAGAGGCGGACTTGGGCCAGCCGGCGACTGGCTTGGGGTACTACCCAGGTACGCAGGTGGATGCCATGGGGAGGGTCACAGACTGGCGGCTGTCGTTGTTGGCGCCGGTGGCGATGCCGCCCAACCGCCGGGCGTCGCCTCCGCGGCAGCAAGCCACGGGGCCGACGCATGGGAAGTAGTGCAGGTGGCTGATGTGTTTTGCTGCGCGCCGTGTTCAGGTCGTGCCTTGACGCGACATGTAGGTGCATATGACGGCTTGGCTGCATTGTGCGGCTTAAGCATACCTGCATGATAACGTAGGTTGCGTTGTGCGTGGGCTTGAAGTCGGCGTGTGTAGGGTGGATTCATGCTGCAGTGAGCAGGCAAGGGCAAAGCGCGCGTGAGCGGTGGCTCCCTAATTCGGAAGCTGTTCGTGTATGGACGCCAACGTTCTTGTTGGGGCCAGGGCCGTGGGCCATGAGCCGGGGACCCACCATGCGTTGCTCCTGTGTCCTAGCTGCTCAACCGTACGGCCGTGCGCAAGACCGTGACTCGTGTCTGCAGGGGCATGACTTGGCTTGGTTGGACTACGAGTACAGGAGGGCACGTCTGTTCCTATACGTTTCTGTTCCTGTGCGTGTGGGGATCCATGTGGGGCGCTAACAGGCAGCCTGAGGCTGAGCATATGTATTAGGGAAGATCCCCCTGAAATGCAGAATCACATCGGCAGACCGCATATTCCGGTGCGTTGGTTTCAGGTACAGCACTGTACAGCGTCTGTCTCCCTTGTGACGGCGGTCATGACATGCAAAGTACAATGACACCTCTGTCTTGCTGATCCACGTGAGGGGACGCATGGCCGCTGACCTATCCAACTATACGGGTTCCCTTCCAGTATTCCAGAGCGTACGACCTTGGCTCGTGGCACCAGGTGGCACGTAGGCAACGTCACGCAAACAGGACACGATGCTTCCCAAAGTGCACCAGGTCGATATGCATACAACAGCCGGGCAATGACAGTCTTGATGACAGCCACGGGATAACAGCCCTGATGGCAGCAGTAGTACACTCCGAAATAGTAGTACAGTGTGGACACAGTACACAAAGGGCAGCATCGGCCTGCCGCTCACGCGCTTTGCCGCAACCACACCCTGTCCCTTGAACTTGTCTGCCTGTAACTGTATCAGGCTTATTTTGCCTACACCCCGTACCGCATCCTCTCACAAGTGGCATCACCTGCAGTCTTGGGTCACTTGCAGGCATAAGTTCTGGGTCACTGGGCAGGCAAGGGCGTCCCTTCTTTGTTGTTGCCCCTCACTCGGCCTCTGGCTAAGGGGGCCGGGGACACTCATCATAGGCTCGGTGCCAGCTTGTCACAGGTTTCACACGTACGTGACACGACGTAAAGCACGCTCGCGTAGGCACCCCAACCCGCACAACGACATCAATACGTACTTGCGTCAAGAGTAGATAAACCAAGCGAAGATCACAGAACCTGATCACACCGGTTCTCGCCAATACCCAACACCATCAAACAGGACTCCTGCAAAGCGCGTCTACCTTTCAGAGGTACACACCACCAAAGCAAAGGCACCGGAATCCCCCTGTCCCCTTACTCCTCCTCCTCCGCCTCGTCCTGGTCTTCAGCTGCCCCACGCTCCTCCCCTCCCTCCCTGGCCCTGAGCATGTCCTTGGTGGTGCCTGAGGGCATCAGCATGAAGTACGCCGTGTACCTCTCGTCCACCAGGTTGCCCAGCGGCGCCAGCAGGTAGTGGCGCGTGGCGGCCGCCAGCACGTGCGAGCCGGCGGGGTAGGCGCGGCGCGCGGGGGGAGACAGGCGGAACGAGCTGGCGGCGGCGAAGGCTGTGTTGCCCGGCTCCTGGGGGCGCAGGCGCAGCGACTCGCCCCACTCGCGCGTGCAGCTGTCGCAGGTCTTGCGGCACAGCACGTTGTCCGTGTCTGGGGTGGCGGGCATGGCACGGTGGGGGGACGCGCGTGGGGCAGAGGTGGACGTGTACGGAAAGGGGCATGGCGCCTGCCGGCACAGCGCGCCATTCGGCGGCCTTCTAGTCAAAACAGGAAATCGTGCGGTGCACGCAGTCGTACCAGGAAATAGTGCGGTGCATGCACGCCCGGGCAGACAGGGACACAAGCAATAGTTTGACCGTCGCCGCCAGCTGGCACTCACATTTGACGTGGCCACACAGCGTCTTGCTTTGCCCACAGCTGACTTCTGGGTCGTTTTCGCATGGCCCAGGGTCCGCCACCTGCGGGGCAAACGCGCGCGCGCCACCCGATAAACAGGTCCTCACAGATTGAATGAGCAAAACGCCTTTTGTTCGCTGTGCTCTCCAGGCCAGTAAGCATGGGTTGGATGGCATGTCATGCGCTCCCGAGGTATAAGTACAGGTGATCTGCTCTGCGTTGGCATTCCCCCGCGTGGCCGCCCACCACCACGTGCAGAATGTGACTCACATACGCCGTGATGTAGTAGCCAGGTTTGTCCGCCGCCTCAAAGGACACGGTATCCGGCTGTCCGTCCAGCCCAGGTCGCATCATCCAGCCCGCGTGTGCGCACGGGGTGTGCAGCGGGCGGCGTCTTGCGTCCCTCACGACCTGCGGGGGCCGCATGGATTGCCAGCACGCACGACACCCCTGTGCACTCACAACGCCACTACAACTACGCGCCGGGCCTGACTCAGCAGGCTAGGCGTTAAACCAAACGTTTACGAAGGCAGGAGCGCATAAACATGTTCGGTAGGTTCCTGCCTTGCCTGCTCAGCTCAGTTACGCGCCTAGATGTCCTTTCCAAGGCGCTTACCGGCTGCATGACGATGACCCCGTCGTGGTCGTGTGCCAGGAAGTGGTTGGGGTAGGCCATGGCCTCCAGGCTCAGCTGCTGGCCGGCGTCGTGCTGGCCCAGGCGCATCAGGGAGTGCATCGAACTATAGGCGTCCGCCACGGTGTGGTGCGCGTGCAGGCCGTTGAGCACACTGGGCACGGGGGTAAACCGCAAAGCGGCACGGGGGCGTGCAAACGCAGGTAAGACACAGGCAGGAAAGGAGGTCGCCGCCTGCCAAAGCCCCGAGGCACGCACACCGTGCCTGCTTCTGAAGCAGTCGCATGCCCTAAGCTGCAAACGTGCTTCGTACTAGTGCCAGCATCCTGGCGACAGCCTGCTGGCAACGAGCCACAATATCCTAAGACACATGGTTTGGCCCGTGTGGCTTAGCGGTTGGGCTGACGGACGCACCTATCGTCCCCGCTGTCGTCCCCATGGCCGTGGAGGGCGGACAACGTGCTGTGGTGCTCTGCGCTGCCCACACCACCCACGCCCTGCCCCCGCCCGTGCCCGTGGCCGTGGTGGCAGCCCCTGCCCAGGCGGAAGGTGGCGTCCAGGGCGTCCCCGCCATCCTCCACCTCGGACACGTGCAGCAGGTGCGACTCGTGCCGCACGTACAGGCTGCTGTTCCAGCCGGCCTGGGGACGGTGTTGGGACAGCATAAGCCTCAGGCGTTGAGGCGATAGTTATCAACCTCACCACCAATGTCCCTTTGTGCGTGCACAATTAGCCATATGGAAGCCTCATACACAGCGTCTCTCAAACTCAACTGGGTAGCCACCCTGACCAATTACCTTGCACGCACAAGCCCAGGGCCAGGCCCACCACACCTGCAGGGACACCATCTCGTCTGCGTCCTCAGGCGGGTACACCAGGCCCACGTCCTCCAGCCCCAGCACGCCCGCACCGCCGTCGCCGCCGCCAACACCAGCATCCGCAGCCCCCGCGCCCGCTGCCGCGCCACCATCCTCCTCCTCGTACTGCGGGTTGAAGCCGCCAATACCACTGGCGCTGCGCAGGCGCTCTACCATGTCGTACGGCAGGCCCGCAGTGTGGTCATCGTGCGTGATGCCCACCATAACGTGTGGGCCCATCATGATCGCCTGGGGAGGAGGTCACACCAGTCATTCTCCTGTGAAGCACGCGCGGTGCAGCCGAGGTCAAGAGGCTATGTGCCATGTGCCGTGCACCCAGGTTGCAACTGAGGCGGTACATTGTGAAGTCTGTTGTCTGCATCGCAGACGATGTAGGCCTGCGCCTACCGCCAGGGCCTGACACGGTGCCGTCCCTGTGCAGAGGTTATGGGGCCGTGCGTCCAGGTCGAGTTTCATTGCATGCCATGCTGTCTGCAGGCCTGCGCCTTACCGCCAGGGACTGGTACTGCCTGCGGCTGTCCTGCAGCGGCGCCAGCCACCAGCGGTACACGATGCGCACGGACACCCGGTCGGTGACGGACCACTGCCTGCACCGCGACAAGCGCAAGGGAGAGAGGGGCCATGGGAGGGAGGCAGCTGGGCAATGCATGTGGCAGGCCCCCGGTCCAGAGCATCGTGCCAGTGGAGGATGCTCATGGACACGACCGTCGCGTGGTGATGCGTTTGTCGCCTGAGCACACCTGCACAGAACGGACATAGCACGGCATGCCGTAGTCGCGCTTCTGCAGGTGGCCACACGGCGCCCCACAGCGTAGCCACCTGCAGAGGCGCGATCACGCCATGCCGTATTTTGTCATGCCGTTCGGCTCCGTGCCGCACCTGGTGATCCTGCAGTAGCTGCTGGGCGTTGGGGCCCCGGGGCAGCCGTTGTACGACAGGCCGTTTAGCTCCAACTGCACGCCGGCGGGGCCCTCGCGCGCCCAAGAGGGAATGCGCACCATGAGCGCGAAGGTCAGGTTGTAGGGGTTGGCGGCGGCGGCGCCGGGAAGCTGCGCGAAGGTGATGACCGCCGTGGTCGAGTGGCCTGCGTGGTCACGGGGTTGCATGAAGCAGCTGGTGCATATGCAGGTGTTTGCCCGATGGCGCTTGTATTGCCATCACAGGTGTCGGCGTCTTCAGCCTCACCTGGTGCGAACGGGTCTGCCTGCATGTTGAGCTGCAGGCCCAGCTCCCTCCACGACAGCTGGGAGGACACCAGCTGGTTCACGTACAGCCGGGGAGGGAGGGCGGTCGTCGTGCCGCCGGGGACGGCTGCCTTGGACTCCGCAACTGGACTCATGTCCCTGCATGGAACGGCAGCAGTGAGGTGCAGGACACCGGTGGGGACCTGGCAAGCGCTGAAATCTTCCGTAACCAAAGCTTGATAGCGTATCGTCAACTTGCAGCAGAACGACGAGTCCGACGGCGGCATGTCGTTTGCGCTGTGACCTTACTTGAAGTAGATGGAGTCTGCCAGCTTGGCGTAAGACTCGACGATTGTGCCGTAGCAGCACCAGAAGGAGTGGAAGGGGAAGCCCCAGTGGTGCAGGTTGTCGCTCTTGGAGCGGCCGTGGCCCATGCTCAGGAAGTACAGAAACACGCCTGCGGGGCACGGCGACGTGCATGGGCACATGCACTTCAAACGTTCGTGTGCGTGACAGGTATGGACGCCATGTAGCTGTGGGCCAGACCCAATGTAAATTCCACGCCACCCTAGTGCCGCGCCACCTCCACTCGTAATGACTCCACCACACCAAACACACCTAAGCGCCATGTCCAAGCCCCTCCCCAGTCCCCACCGGGTCCGTGGGCGTCCGACGCGTTCCACTCGGGCTTGGGGCGGTCGAACCCGATCCAGTCCATCCACCTGTCGTCGTGGAGGCGGCGGAAGGGGCCCACCACAGCCTCTGCATGGGACGCAGCGTCGGCAGCCCGCTGGGCGGCCTTGGCGGCGTCATCACTGGCCGCCGCCACACGGCGGCGGTGGCTGTGGTGGTGGTGATGATGGTCGTGGCCGGAGTGGGCCTGGGAGTAGGGGTAGGGCGGGAGCGCTGATCACGCGGACAGGATCTCGGCCTGTTGCTGGGCCTGAGGCTGCTGAGGTGCAAAAGAGGAGGCGGCGCACACCAAGCGCCAAGGGCTTGCTGTACGGCATGTGCGCAGGAGGGGGACCTGCTGCTGGTTCGCCGCGGTGCGGCTGCAGTACAATTGACGCGTTCACCCCCTCGGCTGCACCCACCTCGGCCCAGTCCTCGGGCGGCAGGCGGGCGGTGCCCAGCATGCCGTTGACCAGCGCGCGCTCGTAGTGGTCCTGCAGCAGCACGCAGGCAGGCCGGCGGGCAGCAGGGTAATGAGTGTGGGCAAGTGCGCCGGTAAGGCAAGTATGAGGCGCATGGGTAGCGAGGCAGCAGAAGTAGTTTGTAGTTGGTGGCGTGTGGAATGCACGAAGCGCAACCTGGTGTTGCAGGGCGGCCCTTGGCCGTGTGCCCGCAGCACAACTTCAGGGCAGCATCTGCACTCCGTGCAGGAAAAGTGGGACAGAGGATGTAAGCCAGTGTACTAATAGGCTTGTGGCGTGCGGGACGCACAGTGCTGTAGACCCAGCTTTGCGGGACCGCCGTTGGCCACGTGCCCCGGGTCACACACAGGGAAGCAGCTGAAGGAAAATATGGAAACGCTTAGTGCGTTGCTTACCGCGTAGGCCACATCTCCGGTCCAGCAGAAGAGAGAACGTGCGATCTTGAGCATATTGTACTGTGGTGGATAGAGATGAGGGGAAATCTCATGCCAGCTTTGCATCATTGAACTGGTACGGGCATCTGAGCTCAGCCACATGTCACATCACCCGCTTATACGTCTGTCCACAGCATTACTGTGGATGTATTACTGGCACGCGCCTCACCTGAGTGCATGTCTCATGGACCATGAGAGGGTTCTCGGGCTGCGAGCAGGAGTCCAGCGTTGTCATGAGTTAGGGGTGCCTTGCGCGGCTTGTGTGCCGTGCAGTGACAGCTCAACAGTCAAAAGAGCCACCCCAATCAACATGCCACACCGTGATCTGCTCCTCTACGGCCTACACAACCGTAAGCAACCGTACGCAACCGACAATCGCCCACGCCCCACCATCTCCTCGAGGGCCCGGCCCAGGGTGTCCGGCTTCTGCCACCTCTCGAAGGCGCTAGTGCCGGCGGTTGCGAAGCCGTGGTGTGCGTTGACCATGTCGAAGAAGTTGGCCACAGCTACCCGCAGCTTCTCGTCGCGGGTCTCTTCGTAGCCGGCAATGAAGCCAACCACCTGCAGGCATGACCGCACACGACGTGCATGCACATTGTCACGCGCGCTTCGTCAGGCGGTGTTCAGGATACTTCCTTACAACCAGCCAAACGTTACTGCCGCAGGGCACTAAGCGGCACACGTGTGAGACTACCGGTACGCAGCGTGGAGGTAAGACACTCAGGAGTCATGTAAGGGTAGCTGGCCGGTGCACAGGCGTGTGCGTGCATGCTCTCTAGCCGCCTCGCACCTGCGCCATGTGTGTGTTGGCGTGCAGGTCGTCCAGCACGTCCTGGTTGGAGGCCATGGCCTCAACAAACAGCCGCTTGTCAAAGTGCTGGGCGAAAGCGAGGTGGTCCGGGTCCTTGGTGATGCCGTACATGCGGTATAGGATCTGGTGCGGGGTGTGTAGGGGCCAAAGAGGGACAGTGGCATGATGGGGCGTAGTCTGGTAGGCGGACAGTCACAGGGACAGGAAGGAGCAGCAAGACGCAGAGGCCCCATTTTGCCGACAATGGAAAGCCTTGCGCGGGCAGCCTAGGAGTACCCCTGCTCGTGACAGCAGAGGCCTCACCTCATTCATGCCTCCAAACTCTGACGTGGGCGGGCACCGGGGGGCGGGGCGTGAGGCAGGGATGATACAGGGAGTGGTCAGCCCAAGGGACAGTCGCTCTTTATGTACGGCATGCCACACAGGTTGTATACGAGCGTAGCAACCAATTCGACCAGTGCACCAGTCAGTTGCCTGTCCCCCCTACCGTTCTCAAGCACGTCCTGCCAGTACTTCATGCCCTTTGCCGCCACCACCGCCTGCGTCCTGTTCCAGTGGTAGGCCGCCACGCCCCGCGCCATGTCCAGCGCCACCGCCTGGCCGCCCAGCTCGTAGGCGTCCACCAGGCCAGCAAGGATCTTGTGGATCTTGGGAGGGAGGGGAGGGAAGCGGTTTTGCGTTTAGGGGAAACCGGAGGGCGGTGAATGAGAGGAAGGGGAGGAGGAAAGGGTACTCATGAGCAGTGTGCCGAACACACCATGCGGATCATGGTGAAGTAGGAGAGATAGTCGGAGAATCTGTCATTAGCGCTAGCAGACGAAGCCATGCACAGAGCTACGCAAGATGCAGGGCGATCCCACGGCACATGTACGGTACCCTGGAAGCACGTACTCCGCGGCATGGCCCGCACCGTGTAGTAGGGCGCCCACACAAACTGGAGGGCCTCCAGCTTATCAAACCAGGTGGGAGGAAAAGCCGACAGGTAGCCCCCGAGCCCCATTGCCTCCTGCACCTTGTGCAGCTCACCGACCATCAGGGTCAGCCGAGTAAGGAAGGCTTGGTTCCCTGGTGGCGGAAACAGGGGACATGGCGACAATCGGAGATTGACGGCGATGCACCGGACCGCAAAAATGGCGTATGCTTGCCAGAGGTGTGCATGGACATGGACGGTGGAGGACTGGCGCGCATGTAAAGGAGGCCAAGCAATGGCAGAAGGCGGAAGCTGCTTCAGCATGCTGGGCGTCTGCACACCTGTTGCTGCCCACGCAAGCGATAGGGCGGACAGGACGTGGCCCACAAAATGTCCACGCAGCTCGCAGTTGGGGTCCTGCAACCAGGGGCGCATGTGAAGCACGTGCCGTCATGGGCAAGCCCACGTCGGGCACTACGACGGGCGAGCTGCCAGCACCGCACACGTGCTCCTCACCTCCCACGAGCCCACGTACGGCTTGCCCGGTGTGGGCAGGCCTGCTGTCTGCCAGGAAAGGAGCCGCAGTGTTACGGGTCTTCTGAGCGGGGCACGGCCAGGAGAGACGCATCGACGCTGTGCGCAGTGCCTCACCTTTCGGAAACTCCACAACAGACTGTCAGGGTCCAGCATGTCTAGCAGATACTTTTGGTTAAGTCGCTCATACCTAGACTGTACAGAAGTGTTGAGCAGGCGGACTTCTGTAAGCGGAAAAGGTTCAATAGCGGCACTACATCCTGACAAGTGTAGCAGCGCAACAGCCAAGGACCCGACAACAAAGCAACTTAAGCTAGACATATTGTGTTTGTCCTATAACTTCGCAAGATCACTGGGCTGTTGTGCGCGCAGAGCGCGCCTTAAACTCTGGTGATCACTTGGGCGTGCCCATTGTGACACATAGAATCGCAGTGTACAAACAGTTTCACATGCACGCAAAGGGGATGGCAGGGCAGTAGAGCGTCCAGGCGCAAGGAGCTTTTTCGTCGTACAGCATATTACTAACCGCCCTGCGTCCCAGCGCCCATACAGTTATGTCCAGCTATTGTGATCCTAGGACGGACGAAGTGAAGACCAACACAGCATCTGCAACATACAGCCCATCCTTGTAGGGCTTTAAAGTGACCACCTGTGACGCCACGTGGCACTAGCAGGGGCACCACCCTCCCCACCTATCCCAACAGTCTGCGGTACATCAGCGCATGTCAGCATCATGTGAACCCTGCCACAGTCTTGCCGAGAACATTGAAGTCTGGGCATGCCACGCCCATGGCAGCGAGGCATGAAGTGCATCGCTCGGGCTGCCAAAACTTGTAGAAAGCCAACACACTTATCTCGTCACTGACGCCATGCAAACCAAGGACACTGAAGCAGCTGTCGTGAGAAGTTAGGCCACGCCAAGGCTTGCCAACAGTTGCCAATGCCACACCGGAGTACCGGCAGTCACGTCAAAAGCACTCCTTCCGTCAGCCATCATCCCGCCCCACACTGCATGTCACCATGCAGTCCCAGCTAAGCTTCTACTACGGCCCCACAAACACGTACGACACTACGAAGGGCCAGTGTCTGACGTCAGCATGAAGTACGCCGTGTACCTCTCGTCCACCAGGTTGCCCAGCGGCGCCAGCAGGTAGTGGCGCGTGGCGGCCGCCAGCACGTGCGAGCCGGCGGGGTAGGCGCGGCGCGCGGGGGGAGACAGGCGGAACGAGCTGGCGGCGGCGAAGGCGGCGTCGTGGGAAACCAGGGGCCGGAGGCGCAGCGTGCCGGCCGTGGCGTTGCAGGTGCCGCACGACTGGCGGCACAGCACGTATGCGGCGTCTGCAGGGCGGATAGGAAACTCTAAGCATCAGGCCCCTTCGCACGTGGCTGCATGGCATCAACATAGAACCTACGCAGCACGGTGCATGGGCCCATCCCACGGTCACGGCCAAGTGTGGTCTACACGGCCATTGGTCTCTAACCCACGCCCGGTCACTGGTTGCAACCGGTCCTCCCGCTTGACCACCACACCGTCACACTTACACTCGTCCAGCTCACACGGGCCACGGGGCCTTGTTGCGTCAGTGCAGGCGCCCTCCACGTCGCGGCACGCCGAGCCCACCGCCGCCATGGCGGCAGCAGCATCCTTGGCAGTGCCCTCCCCCAGCCGCCGTGGGGACAGCGCGGTCACGTAGTGCCCCGGCTTGTCCACCGACTCAAAGGACACGGTGTCAGGCTGGCCGTCCAGCCCCGGCCGCATCATCCAGCGCGCGTGGGCGCAGGCTTGGGAACCAGAGGAGCCGCGGCTCTCACCCTGAGTGCGGGCGCAGCATGGAACGGCAGGGGTATGAGCCAGGAAGCGTTCCTGTTGCAGGCGTGACAACGACCGGGTTCCATTCCTTAGGGGGCTGTGTTGCTGCCCTTTTGAGGTACCATACCTACAGCGAAGCTCAATATGTGGTCATGCCATCAATGCTGAGTAGCGCTCACAGCGCAGTCTCTGAGCAAAACAATGTGCCGCCGTGCCACACGTGCCATACGCCCGTACCGGCTGCATGACGATGACCCCCGCGTGGTCGTGTGCCAGGAAGTGGTTGGGGTAGGCCATGGCCTCCAGGCTCAGCTGCTGGCCGGCGTCGTGCTGGCCCAGGCGCATTAGAGAGTGCAGCGAGCCAAACGCGTTGATCAGGGAGCCATGGCTGCAGCGGCACAGGAGAGCGGGTGTCCATGTCACTGCAGACATGTGGAGCTTATATGTCACCGCTGAAATACATTGAAGCATGCCGGTTGTTTGGTGTTCAGCTTCCGCCGAAGTGTAGTACTTGAGTTTGCCTCACAGACCATGCTACCTTTACCTGGCATCGCCGTGTCCTCCCTTACTCCCGTGTAAGGCGGAAAGCAGTTTGTAGTGCGACTCTCCACTGGCCCCCTGCGCCCGCCCGTGTCCGTGGCCGTGGTGGCAGCCCCTGCCCAGGCGGAAGGTGGCATCCAACGCATCCCCGCCGTCCTCCACCTCGGACACGTGCAGCAGGTGCGAGTCATGCCGCACGTACAGGCTGCTGTTCCAACCGGCCTGAGGGCAGTGCACGCATGCAAGCAACAACCATCCTCGCTCACGTCTTGCGTGTCAAGGTAACCGCCCACACCCGTGTTACGCGCGGGTACCGTAAGCGTCAAGTCACGGACGAACTCCAGTCGAAGTGCAGGAAGTGTTGCTGCCATGCCACCAGCTGAGGCGTCAGCTCGCACCTGCAGCGACAGCAGCTCGTCCGCCTCCTCGGGCGGATACGTGCGGGCCGCTAGCTCCGCGTCAAGGGCCGGGGCATCGCCAGAAGCTCCTGGCAGGCCCAGGCCCCGCTGGTGCGTGTGGGCTATGCCCGCCATGACTGCACAACAACGGCAGCAGCCCCATAGCACAAGCATGTAAAGCATAGTTGCCGTTCAACACACACTATCGCGCGGGATCATTCGCGCTTTGGCGTGAGCGCTTGTGTCTGCTGCTCATCACACACGTGCAGCAAGTATGGCGCCTGAGCTGCTACAAGATGGCATGCAGGTGTCATCGCAGTCACACGTCGCTGTTTGTTGTTGTGCGGCGCAGTGCTCACCGTGCGGGCCCATCATGACGGCGGCCAGGCCCTGGTATTCACCGCGCACCTCGGGCAGCCGCTTGAGCCACCAGCGCAGCGGCACCGCCACCGACACAATGTCGCGCGTGGACCACTCCCTGCGCAGGGCATTAGAGAGTAGGCCCGCTGTCAGACTGCGGCCAAGCTCACTGCCCCACGCTAGGTTCGGCAATCTGCTGCCAACACACCGCCAAAGAAAAAAAGCGCTCCTGCGCACCGAGTCCCACGGGTTGTGCTTTGAGCTGCGTGTTTGGCACTGTGGAGCTTTTAATGCGCCAAGCTCGCAGATCCCGGGCTTCCGCGTTTCACCACATCCGCATCCCGGTGTCGGCGCCCTCACCGGGTAACCTCGCAGTAGCTGCCCGGCTTGGGTAGCCCGGGGCAGGACGACCATGTCACGCCATTGACCTCAACCGCCAATGCAGGCGCGTCACCCGCCCTGGCACCCGCACCGCCCTTGCTGCCGCTGGCGGGGGCGGCCACCGCCCACTCGGGGATGCGCAGCATTAGGGTGAACCGCTGGGTTTTGATGGCAAAGGGGTTGCCAGTGAGCGGCCTGAAGGTGATCTCGGCCGTTGATGCGGGTCCTGGTGGGCATGTACACCAGAGACGCAACAGTGCATCAAGACGGCGAGGCAAAGGGCACGCATACTCCCATTGCCACTGGGATGAATCTTGAAAAAAGCCCCGGCAGTCGGACCGCAGCACAAGGGCGGTCACGTGCTGCGGCCAAGGGCAGGGAGCATGAATGAGGGCCTCACCCGGCGCGAACGGGTCTGCCTGCATGTTTAGCTGCAGGCCCAGCTCCCTCCACGACAGCTGGGAGGACACCAGCTGGTTCACGTACAGCCGGGGAGGGAGGGCGGTGGCGCCCGTGGCTGCTACCGGCTGCCCCGGGTCCATGTCTCTGTGGCGCGGTAAGGGGGGAACCGAAAGCGGTTGAGCGCATGCTGGCAGCCACAACCTTGCAGTATCGGTAGATCGTCTCGGTCGACACGTACACGGCTAGGCGATTAAGACAGCTCATACCTGAAGTAGATGGAGTCTGCCAGCTTAGCGTATGACTCCACGACGGTACCGTAGCAGCACCAGAAGGAGTGGAAGGGGAAGCCCCAGTGGTGGATGTTGTCGCTTTTGGACTGGCCGGATCCCAGGGGGGTAAGATACAGAAAGACGCCTGCAACGAGTTTCACACGAGCGTCAAGTCACGACAACCTGTCAACCTGTAGTGGGCTGTACGTTGTCACACGCCGTGCCGCCTGTGCTGTACGACGTAAGGCACGGCGGGGGGCAACCCACCTGGCCCGTGCGCATCCGAGGCGTTCCACTCAGGCCGCGGTTTCGTGAAGGCCCACCAGTTAAGCCACTCCTCGTTATGCTGGCGCCTGTATATCGTCACTGTTTGGCTGCTCTCTGAGGACGTGGCCGTCTGCTGGACGGAACCGGTCTGCTGTTGCTGCTGCTGCTGCTTGTCCTGCTGGTCCGTCAGCAGGCTGCGCTTCAGCTGTTGCACGTGTGCGTGGTGGTGGTGATGCGCGTGGTGCCCGTGGTCCTCCTGCATGCACCACGAGCGGGTGGTGTCCTCACAGCCTCTGAGTACCATCTTTGAGGATTAGCCCCACTTCCTTTTTGGAGGTAACCATACGGTAGCACACTGTCAGCTGCCAGAGCAGGTGCGTACCTCGGGCCAGTCTTCCGGTGGGAGCCGCGCGGTGCCCAGTATGCCGTTAACAAGGGCGCGCTCGTAGAAGTCTGCGTACTTGACTGCGAGGCAAAGCAGACAACACACTTCAAACTTGCTAATTGGGTTGCACTGACGGCATGTCGATAAAAAGGCGTGTATACCCCTTTACACTGCGCACTCACCGTCCCCAGTCCAGCGGAAGAGGGCACGTGCAATCTTGAGTATGTTGTACTGCGTGGCGTACGTACAGGGGAGAAGTGTACTAGATGTATGTGAAAACAAGTACTTAGTCGGATAGCTGTTCTCCACGACGGTGTGGTGCACCTGGCTCCCTCCCTGCCCACCTGTGTGCATGTTTCTTGAGTCTCCATTGCGTCCCTTTGCTGCAGACCAAGCAAATCCGGGGCGAGGGGGCAGGTCGGGTGTGTCAGCCAGCAGACACCTGCACCGCACGCTTGCACAGGCAGCATGCTTTCTGGTTCTTGCCGGCACGCCTCCCTTGCCATCACAGCGAGCTTCCATGCGCACCTGCCATATAGAGTCCGCCAGGTTGTCGGGCGCTTGCCAAAACTCGTGACTGCGGAGCAGAAGGGGTTGCGTTGAGTCCGGCTGTGCCTGCTGCAAGTGCAAGCTACATATTAACCTTGCTAAAGGCAAAGCCGTGACGTGGTAGGGCCGAACTTGGTCTTGACGTAGTGGTTGGCATGTCCGGCTTGCAAGCTACATGCCCAGCGCCATACACGACAGGCACCATGCCCGCCGCACGCCTACGAACTCACTCGTTGGATCCTCCCGTTGCAAAGCTGTGGTGCTGGGTCACTATGTCGAAGAAGTTCTGGGTCGCAGTGCGCGCATCCTTGTCGCCTGTAATGTCGTACGCCATGGTGAAGCCCACCACCTGTATACAGCATGCCCAAGGCCAAGGCCACAAAGCGCCCGTTCTGCCAGAGCAACAATATGCAATGGAAGGCAACAGTGCTTGCGCCGCTCAACTAGGTTAATCTGATATCGCGGCGTTGGTACAAGCAGGAAGGCACAGCTGTTGTGCCGTGTCACACCTGTGCTAAGTGTGTGTTAGCATGTAGACCGGGCAGCACGTCAGTGCCGGCCAGCATGGGCTGTCGGAACTGCGGCTTGTCGAACATCTTGGCAAACGCCAGGTGGCTCGGGTCCTTGGTGATGCCGTACAGGCGGTACAGAATTTCGTTCATGCCGCCGAACTCGCAGTTGAGCCTATGGCACAGGCGCAGGGCAGGTCCAGACACTGCAGATTTGGCATAGCTACAGCGCATTGCACAACTCTGTCGACGTACAATTGTTGACCCGCACTCGTGATACCCTGCTGAACGGGCATGTCGCGCATCAGCACAGCGCCGATGCACTGCCACCTACACTGCTTTCCAGTGGTCCATGCCCTTTGCCGCCACCACCGCCTGCGTCCTGTTCCAGTGGTAGGCCGCCACGCCCCGAGCCATGTCCAGCGCCACCGCCTGGCCGCCCAGCTCGTAGGCGTCCACCAGGCCAGCAATGATCTTGTGGATCTGCGGGAGGGGAGGGGGACACGGGAGCATCACATGCCTTCAGCCGTACAACAGTTGCTGACGTAAACAACAGGGTAGACGCTTTCCTTTCTGTGGCAACTGGAGATGTGGGAAGGGACCAACCGGAAAGGATAAGGCGGATTAGCAAACCAGACAGCGGCATTCACGCAAGCCATTTCTGCTGCTGATGTGGGTCATGTGCAGCGGATTACCCCTTGTCGTGCGGTGGCCCCCCATATCCTCGCACGGCGTATGCGGCCCCACCGTGTAGTAGGGCGCCCACACCGGCTTGAGGGACTCGACACGGTCAAAGAACTCGGTCGGAAAGGCCGACAGGTAGCCGCCCAGCCCCATGGCCTCCTGCACCTTGCGCAGCTCAGTGACCATGACCTCCAGGCGCGATTCGAAGCCCGGGTTGCCTGATGTGCAGCAGGCGCGAGGGAACATCGTTGTGCTAGCTGCAGGCAAGAGACTGCGCAGCAAGCATTGTAGTGGTGGGGCGGGGCAGGGGCAGGGTTGTCACTGTACCTGTTGCTGCCCATGCTAGCGACAGCGCCGAGAGGTAGTGGCCAACGAAATGGCCACGCAGCTCGCAGCCGGGGTCCTGTACGGCAGGAACACGTGGTGCTGACCGTCAAGCAACGCAGGTTTGTGTGCGACACGCAAAGCAGATTTCCTATTGGAAAGCCTCCCGTTCGGTCCAAACACCAGGATAGCTGCAATGTGTCCCAGGGGGCAGGCAGCTGGGGGGGCACCTAAGGACAACGTACGGGGCTCGCAGGTGCTCCTGACTATTGTGCCGTATCCCGCTTACCTCCCATGAGACTACATACGGCTCCCCCGGTGTTGGAAGCCCAGCCGTCTGTCAGCGCAGTTGGCATGCAGGGCTGATGGGTCAGGGTTGACGGGTTGCGCACCGGCTGACCCTAGGCCCTGCACCCTCGACCCATACCTTCCTAAACGACCATAGCAGCCGGTCGACGTCTAGCATCTGCAGAAGGTATTTCTCGTTCAGCCTTTCGTATCTTCGCTGTATGGAGGTGTCGAGTAAGCGCACATCGGCAAGGGAAAACGGCTCTATCGCTGTCCTGCATTGTTGTGCGATCGTCGCCAGAAAGAAAGCAACCAATAAAAAAGCCATTGGGCTGAAGGCGGGTGTCGAACTGCACAATAAGCGCTGTGGAGTGTGGACTGTTGCAGCGAGACCCCGCTCCACCTGGTTTCGGATGCGTCATATCCAGACAGCATCCGCAGAACTAGGCAACGGCTTTGAAAGTACCACAATAATCAGTGCTTGAAACACGTTCCTCCCAGAGAGACACTGCGCTTTTTCAGCTGTCCTATCGGCAGCTGTCGCTGCATTTGACAAGCAGGAGAGATGGCCAACAACCCCTACCTTAGTGGCTACCAGGACTACTTGAATGTGGGACGTTCAGATGCAAGAGGACGGCAAGGCAAGGTCTCCTGCCCAAGTGTTGACCAGCCTCGGCAAACATGAACCTACCTAAACTTCGACCCGCTCTCCTCCTGGGGCCTGCAGATGCCCCTGGTTCATCGCAGTTTCAACTGCATCCTTCTATGTTGTCGCCAGCAGCGACTCGTGCCGCCGCTGTGCCGGTGGTTACAGTGCGACCTGACACGTCCCCTCCAGTGGCCGGGAGCAGTATGTCGGTGTCCGTCATGCCTGACGTCTCCGGAGGCGGCAGCAGCATCGACATTATCATGCCTGGTCAAGCGCCGGCAGGCGGGGACATCACGCCTCAGGAAGCCACGCAGCAGCCCACAGGCGCAGGAAACAGCACCAGCGCCTACAACACACTCAACATCACAGCCCTTCCCACCGCTGGAGCCACGGGCCTGCAAGGCCCAGCCACCGTGGAGATCACCATCAATCCGCATGTGCGTTCGTACATGCTAAAACCCTGTCAAGTGCCTACTGGCCTTGATATCTACGCACTTTGGCGCGACCCACGTCAAGTGGCATGATCGTATCCGCACAGCTGCACGCTGTTAGGCGCCACAAGGATGAACCAGGGTTTGAACGGAGACATTCACATGACTGTGGAAATGACCACAGCCTTCCTTCTTGCGTTCAGGACTCGCCGGAGGGGCTCACTGCCTCACACCTGGAGGGTTTGACGGTACAGCAGATGCTCGACCTGGTGGGTTCGCCGTGCGTGGGGTAGCTCACGAAGTAGTGGAACTTGCCCTGGGCTTGTGTACATTGTAGCGGCCGTCGCTCAGACAGAGCTCACCTGTCCCACATCTTCTCTGCTCTCCCGCAGGACATCGACGCCCTCGCCGTCAAGATCGACAGGTAAGGCCTGGTACACGGTACATGCACCTCCCTGCATGACATGATGGCATCGTCACAGTCGTAACCCAGGGTATGCTACCTGTCCGCAGGCACCACTGCCACACGAAAAAATCCATCCTGGTAGGTCCGGTGGCACTGTTTGCCTACGGGCCACTGCTCACCTTGCTGCCACACCTGGGCTGCATGTCTAGCCGTGTCTGTGCCGTACTACCTTCGCCGTTTAGCTTGCCCCCGACTGCAGCCTCCCATAACCTCCCCGACGCTGTAACTCATATGCAGGACCACTTCATGGAGACCAAGGCGCGCCTCCTGCAGGCGCAGAACGATGCCGTGGAGGAGGAGCGCCGGCGGGGGGCCAGCAGGCTGGCATCCAAAGAGGTACGGCGAGGTGGTGTGCCATACCAACTTGCCGGTTTACTGAGGTGTTTATTTGTACAAACGCTGGTAAGCTGTGTCCGTTTGTGATTCGGAACTGCAGGAGGAGCTGAACCTGCTCAAGGGGGAGCTGGCGGCTGCGTACGGCAAGGTGCAACGGCTGTCGGAGGTTGTCAACAGGTGCGCACGGCTAATAATGATGCACTGCAGGGCTGCTGTGACTCAGTCATCGGGTTATCAGTTTGGCAACTGCTGTGTCATCCCGGTACAAAGGAGTTTGAGGTATCCGCCCCCCCTCCCGACACGCACATTGCTCTTGTCCCCGCGTCACACAGGGCATGCCAGGCTGTGGGCCAGGCCAAGGAGCACCGCCGCACCACCATGGCGCAGTTCCAGCTGTTCTACGCGTGGCGCGAGCAGGCCATGCTGTCGGCGCAGCGGCGGCGGCGCGCCGCGCGAGCTGAGGAGTGGTACCAGCAGGTGCACCTCAAGCGCAACGTGCTGCGCGGCTGGTTCCGCGCGGCCATGCGCGAGCACCGCGTCACCCTCAACAACCGCTACATCCAGGAGGTGGAGAATGCCAAGCGCCTCATCCACGAGCACTACCGGGGGCAGATCGGGGACCTGGAGTGAGTGGGGCTTGAGCTGCACAGTATGAGTCACAGGGGGAACCGGAGGACCATGAACCAACAGCACAGGGCTCAAGCCTACAGTAGCTAACAGCTTGGGTTGTGGCCTGGTACAACAACACAACACGCGTGCACAGGCATGGGAAGTGCTCACGCCCGCCTGCCTTGTCCTGGTCTTGCTCAGGCGCCTGCTGGCGGAGGCGCACCAGCAGCTGGAGCAGGAGGCGGAGGCGCGCAACCGGCTGGAGGAGAACATGAAGCGCGCCTTCATGCGGGGTGCGTCATTGTGTTAGGAGCGACTGTGCAAGGCAATCTGCTCCACATAGTACCGCACCATGATGGCGGTCTAAGCAACAAGCCCTGTCGCGGTGCATTGGCGGGTAGGGCTGACGGTGGTCCTGCCGCATCAACTGCAGGTGTGTGCGCACTGAACATCGAGGCCATGCAGCTCATGAAGCGTGGGGCGCCCCCGGGAGGCGCCAACCCCTTCGGCATCCCGATGCCGCCCTCGTCGGAGCCCGCGCAGCAGCCCGCCGAGGCCGCAGCCGGGGCCCAGCCAGGTAGGTACATATAAAACGGCGCTCATGCCGACGTTTGCCCTTTCCAGCTGCTCTCCGCTTCCTTCTGTACTGGCTCTCCCGACAGCTTGCGGTGCCTTGATGTACGACCATGCTGGACCATGCCCCACCGCCGCAGGCCCTGGTGCCGCGGGCAGCTCGGCTTCGGCCATGGCGCAGGCGGGGCGGCCGCCGTCGGCCGCCGCGGCGGGGGTGGGGATCGGCGCGTTGGCGGACACAATCAACTTGGACCTGCGCGGCTCCATCACCCTCTCCCCCACACGCCAGAGTGCAGCTGCTGCACCGCCACAGCCACCGAGTACCGCTGGCCTGTCCGGACCGGCCCCAGGGACACTGACCAGCATCACCGGCACCCTGCGCGTCTCCGGCACGGGGTCCGCGCTGCCGTACAGCTATCAGGGGCCAGGTGCAGTGCCCGGAGGCAGGCCCAGCAGCAGCGGGGTGGGCGGCGGGCCGGGGCTGGTGGTCAAGGCGGCGGGCGTGGGCAGCGGGGCACCGCAACCCGCACCCGGGGGGGCGGCAGCAGGCAGCGCTGTGGAGCCCCTGGTGAGGGAGACGGCGCAATCGTTCTACCAGCGGCCCCAGGTGGTGGTGACCCGGGGGCCAGCTGCTGGGGGAGGCGGTGCAGCGGGCGCGGCTGGGGGCATGGAGGCGCCCAGGCCACGCAGCGGTGCGCCGCTCCCGACCGTGCGCATGCTGTAGGGGGGCTGCTGCGTGGCGTGGCATGCCGGTGTAGGTGGTGTTTGCTAGCGTGGGCGGGTGCGCGCGATCGGGAGGCGACCCGACGCGACTGAGCGTACGTGTTCGCTGAGTGTGGTGGTGCTTTCAAAGCGGTGTTCAAGATCCGGTGCATCTGTGTACTGTGGTGAGCTGATGGGCAATGCACTACGAAGCAGACCAGCCAGGACCAAGGAGGGTTTCATGTCAACCCTATCCCGACGCTTGCCTTACACTGGAGACTACTTGTAGACTACGTGTCGTGACTGGCATCGACAATGTGACCCACTGTGCATGAGACATTGCGTCAACAATTATATATATGCGAACGTGCATGACGTCTAACCCGTTTCGTTGAGAACAGGTCACAACGCTGATGAGATTTGTGCGCACCTGATGCGGGTTCACGCATCCACTGTTTCAATGGGCGTTCGACGAAGTGAAACGTCCAACACGTGCACGCCACCCCAGATGATGCAAGCCAGTGCTGCTTAACGCATTACACTGTAAATATGCCTCAGTTGGCTTGGACCCGCTTGTACAGCAACACCTAATGCGCTGGTGCCGCTGGGCGGTTGCCCTGATAATGAAGAGAGTGTAAGCTATTGAAGACAGCCGGGCCCCAGGTATCCGCAACAATCTCTCCGGGCATCGCACAAAAGCTAGAACCGTCACGTGTCCGCTTCGTTTCCGCTCCAGGCTCCACAGCACATGCTCTACACCGGCGTGCCGTGCTGCCGCTGCCGTACCGCCACGTGGCAGTGTGCCAGCTGCTCCAGCAGCTGCCGCTCCAGGGCGGCGCCCAGGCCCACCGGCGTGCTGCCCCGCAGCTCCACCTCCAGCCGGTGCAGCCCCAACAGCTGGGGACGTGAAGGGTGTCGCACGGGCGAGTTAGTGGACCGGGTCAGAGCCGTACGCAAGGTGTGCAACGGCTGGAGCCATCATGGCACTGCAAGTTTGTGAGCGGTACCGTACGGGGGTGGCTAAGGTACCGGGACCCAGCTAAGCATGCGTCCGTGCCGCGCCCAGGTGTCGTACGCTCGTATCATATCTCCATGTGTACAGTGGCAAGACCGTCTGGCAAGCAAACCGCGAGCTCACCTGCCCGAGCGGGCCGAGGGCCAGCAGCAGCTGCCCCCTCAGCGCGTCCGCCTGCCTCCGCCGCTCCTGCTGCGTGTGCTCCACCGGCCGCATGCGCACCTCCGGGAGACGCAGCACCAGCTCCCGCAGCTGCACCAGGCCCGCACCGCCACCAGCCACCCCACCTGCTCCATCCACACCCGCCTGCGCAGCGGCCAACAGCGCCGCCAACATCCGACGCACCGGCACAAGGCCCCGGCTCGCCTCCGCCGCCACGGCATGCTCTGCCCGCACCGCCACTGCGCCCCCGCCTCCGACCTGCCCCCCAGCGGCATGGCCCTCGCCCCCTGGGTGAGGCTGCCAGGCCACATCATCCATCGCGTCTGCATCTTCGTCCGAGTCCACCAGGTCCACCACCCCCGCGGCAACACCACCACCTGCGGCTGAGCTGCTGCCCGGCGGTGCTGGCCAGCCCACGTCTAGGTCCAGGTGGGCGATGTGACGCAGGTGCGGAAGGGAGCCGGCGCCGAGTAGAGCGCTACACAGCAGGTCCACCTGTGGGCCAGGCGGGCAAGACAGGGCAAGCTTGTTACAGTGTGTGCTGCTGGGCATTGCGCAGGATGGTAAGGAGGCACACCGCTGCGGCGCGCATGAGGAGCCGGGCCGAGGACAGTCCCAGCACTTGGGCGGTGTAGTCATTGTATCGTGGGAAGGTCCAGCACTAGGTTGGGACTACAGGCATTCCTTCGTCAATACATACTTACGATCCTTCTCGAACTCGCTCACCTTGTCCGACGGGACGTGCAGCGTGAGCGACCTGAGCTGCGACCCGCAGCTGCCCAGCAGTGCCGCCAGCTCCGCAGCACTCAGAGGAGCGTTGACCAGCCGGAGGTGCGACAGCAGCGAAAGGCCGGGGAGCACCCAGGGCCCGGAAGGTAGTACAGCCGACCCCCCTGCCCCCCCTGCCGGCCCCGCACCCGGGGGTGCTGGCGCCGTCTGCCATCTGCACCGCTCTCCTAGCTCCAGGCGCTGTAGCTTCCTGGCACCGACCCGTGGGACGTGCAGCACGTTGGCGTTGGTGAGGGCCAGGCGCTGGAGGCCAGCGGGTAGCTGGGCCGTCATGAGGATGAGCTTGGGGTGGGGCGCGGCGTCCTGACCCTGGGCTGAGGGGCCGAGGCGTAGGCCGCCGGTAGTGCTGCTGCTGCCCACTGCGCCGGTGTCGTGCAGGGCCAACTCCTGTTGGGACAGGACGGCAGCGGGGCGCAACCAGCTGTGTACTTGCTTTATGCAGCACAAACCCTTACTATTGCAGCTATGACAGAAGGCTGCACTCAAGAGCTGCTGACGTGATGAGCAGCAGGTGTATTAAATGTCAGGTACGCACATCCGCATCGCGCCCCAACCACTTGCCTGCAGCTCCTTGAATGGAGCCAGCTGCTGCGCCGCCTGCGCCCCCAGCAGCACGCACCCACGGAACACCAGGCGGCGCAGGCGTCGCCAGGCGGGGGCCAGCGCCGCCAGTAGCCCTCCGTCCAGCACTAGCTCACCGCCTGTCGAGGCGGATGCATGCCATGGAACGTGCACAAATCACCTCCCATGGTAACGTCCCAACCAGCACAAGAACAATTACGGGCGTGCTTTTGATAGTGCTACAGCTGTTGCTTCATGGTATGTGCCGTGCCGTGCCACCACGCACCCGGGCAGTCCACCTCGGCGTCCCGGATCTCCGTCATGGCCGCCAGGAGCCCCGAGTAGGGCCGCCGGGCGGTGCGCGCCTCCTCCTCCGTCCAGCTGCCGCGGCCCCACTGCCGCCCGGCGGCCGGCCAGCGCAGCGCCAGGCGCGTCAGGGAGGTGAGGTCGCTGATGAACCTGTGTAGAGGGGACCGGTAGCCAAAACAACACATGCATCTGCGCACCAACACCAGTCTTGAGCACCGATGACATACAGTAGTGACTGGTACATGTACAGTAGTGACCGATACATGTACAGTAGTGACTGGTACATGTACAGTAGTGTTCGCACTTTCGCCACCCTTAGGGATGCTCCAGGGCTTGTGGACTTTCGCCCCATGTTTCCGTCCCCGCGGGCCGCACCTGATGGGCTCCAGCCGCACGTGCAGCTCCGCCAGGCTGCGCAGCTTCTCCTGCAGGGCCGCCCTGGCCTGTGGGGTGGACGACGCGCCCGCCGCTGCAAACAGGTTCTCCTGCACGGCCCCTCCCGCTCCTCCCGCGCCGCCAGCACCTGCAACCCCCGCGGCCCGGCTCCCAGACCGCAGCGCACCCAAAGCGGCAGGCAGCGGGAAGCTCAGCCTGCCCGTGGCAGTGGACGCACGGTGCCCGCCGTACCCCACCTCCACCGAATTGCCGAGCACCACCGGTTCCATCACCCCGCCCGCCACCTCTGCCCGCAGGTCAACCTCGCGCAGGCCCTCCATGTTGCGCACCGCCGCCCACTCCTCCACCCCCAGCACGCGGTCCGTGACCAGCCGGCTCAGCTGCTGCAGGTGCGACAGGTCCGCCAGCCCCGGCTGCAGCTGCCAGCCGCTAACACACAGCTCCTGCAGCTGCGTGCACGGCCGCAGCTCCAGCCGGACCTTGCTGCCGTGCCCGCCTGCAGGCGGCAACGCGCGCAGCTCCAGCCGCACCAGGTGCTCAAGCTGCGCAAAGTGGTCCACCGCAGGGACCGCCCAACGGAAGCCGGGGATGCCCTCGTCTCCCGCACCCGCATGCGGGTCGCCCCATGCCCCCCCTCCTCCTCCCTGGAAGAACAGGATCTCCTCCACCTCTCCATCGTCATCGTCGCCAGCCAGGTCAATGACGTCGTCAGCCAGACCCACGACCGCCTGACCGGCGCCGCCCCCGGCCCCGCCAGCACCCCCGGCCACAGCCCCGGGGCCTCCTGCTTCCGCCGCACCCTCCCCAGGCGCCTTGTGCAGGTCCCACGTGGCGCACAGCTCCAGCCCCTGGAGTTGGTGCAGACCAGCCAGTGTGTCCAGGTGTGCTAGGTTGAGGACGGCCCCGGAGCCGCCTAGCAGGGCGAGGTGTCGCAGCGAGGGCAGCAGCGCTAAGCCACGCAGCAGCTGCGGCGAGGGCATGGCTGTGAGGTGCAGCGACAGGCGGCGGATGTGGACTCCCGCCTGGCCAGACATGAGGGAGGAGAGATAGGGGGCTAGAGGGGCGGATAGGGAGTAGTAGGGGGCCATGGCGGAGGTGAAGGCGGCTGCTGCGGCGGCGGCGGGGGAGGGCACGGTGGCGGCTGCGGCCGCGGAGGTCGCGTTGGCGATGGCGGTGGCGGCGGCACGGGCGGCGGCGCGGGCGTCTGCTTTTGCGTTGGAGAAGCAGGTGGAGTAGGTGGAGGATGCGTAGGCATCGTCAGCGGATGTGTCTGCTAGGATGGTGAGGGAGGAGCGGGCGTAGGCTGCGAGGAGCTGAGAGAAGATGGCGAGGTCGTGCGGGTCGGAGGTTGCGATTCGGTTGGCGGACAGCGGGAGCCAGCAGCCTGTGTGGGTGTTGAAGAGGTGGGGCGGGTAGCGCTCGGTGGCTGTGGGGCGAGGTGCGATGGAGGTGTGGGAGGTGGGGTGAGGTGCAAGGTGGGCGGGGGCGTTGGTGTGAGGCGGTGCCGAGGGCGCGGTGTGCTGCTGTTTGGGGAGCGGCAGGAGGAGGACCTTGCTCCGGTGCAGGTTGAGGGCGGAGTTCCACTGTTTGCACACCCGCGAGGCAGCCTCAATGTCGGTCAGTTGGAGGAAGCGAGAAGCGAGAACCTGCAAGTCGGAGCGGTCCGGGAGGATTATGTGCAGGGGTAGGTTTGCGGGTGGGTTACTGAAGGACCCGTAGAGCCTGCCGCGGGCTGCAACAGCGCAACCGCTCCCCCACAGTCTTCTTAGTTCGCGACTTCAAACGACCTACCTGAAGTGCTGGAAGTGGTAGAGCTTCCCAATCGCTCTGCTCCGCAGGGGTATTGAGCTCCATATGGCTCCGAGAGTAGCTGCAAGAGGCCGTATGCCTTTCGCGGCAGCGAGCATGGCACCGTATCCCGCTTAGTGCTAAGAATCAGTTGCAGCGCGACTGGGGCACGCCTCTAAAGAAGCCCTTTCATCGACGCGGTTACTCGACTTCCGTACGTTTCGCCGATGCAGGCCCGTGTTGGCCTTGGAGCGCCAGCGGCAGCGTCTCATAATCGGGATGACAAGCGAAGTGCTTAAGCGAGCAGCATGTTGGCTGCCGCGACGTTGCGTCGCGGCTGTCTCAGGCAGCTTTGCACGAGAGCAACCACTTAATCCTCACAGTTACGACAATAAATTTCATGCATACACTGAACTTTTAGCATCGGGATGCAGGGCTGGGCTTGGCGAACAGTTAGGAGCATGGGCACAGCGACACAACTGCAGGGCGGTTGGGCAAGGCCCGCTCCTTCTCCGAGGGCTCTCGTTCAGGCCAGAACAGCAAACGAGCGCGACCACTCAAGGTCAGTTGCCCTGTGATCGTGACATGGAAGTCATGTAGAGGAGCAATATTTCGCAACCGCTTCTTCAGCTGGGGTGTGGCGCCACATGCAGCAACTGCTACAGCAGGCTGCACGTGCCCAGCCCCTGACGTGGCAACTGCCGCCTCCACGTTTCACCGACGTCCACCAGTCCTTCACAACCACTTATCGTGCTGATATTGAGCCACCGCGGCTTAAACGCAAGTCATGCTCCTCCTGAGGCTCATCCCTTGCCACCGCCCCCAAAACCACGCACCACCCCTGCCGCCGCATGCAGGCACAGCCGAGCAACCTCCCGCCCACAGTAGCTACACTCAACAGCCCGCAAACGTCACCAACGCCGATGCAACCCATGCCACCCCCGCCACAACCACCACCTCCTCCCCGGACAGCTCCCCCTCAGCCCCGGACAGCCCAGCCAGCATCCCGCCGCCCTCGCCTGGGGGCTCTCAGGGGCTGATGAGTGGCGGTCTGCGGCTGCAGCTGCCCAGCAACCCTTTCGCACACCGCCGGCGCGCCCCCGTGCCCAAGCTGGTGCTGTACCGGGGCAAGGGCATGCTGCTTTTCAGGTTCGTGGTGCGTGCCAAGGTGTTCCAGCTGATGGGTTTCCTGGCGGCGGCGGCCTTCGCGTCGGCAGTCATCAGCACGGTGCGTGGGTTAGCCGGGCGGGCAGGACAGGGGCCAGTGCGCGATGGGACAGAGGAGGGTTGGCTGGCTTGGGGCTGCGGGCTGGGTGCGTTTGTTCCCAGCTCGTACTTCCTGTTGTGGCTACAGGCCAGGGAGTGCCGGTCTCTTTTCGGGCCATGTGGATGTGCGGGGGCAGCGGGTAACGCAAGCTGCTGCAATTGACGGAAGGCACGGGACCGGCACGGGGCGTTCGGGCTTCACGCTGCGGTGCAAATGTGCCTTGTGCTGCCTATTACACTACCGTAGCCCCACATGCGACTTTCAGCCCCCCTCTTCACGCACACGCGGCTTTGTGTGCACGTGCCTCGCAGCGCAGTCCAACCCTGACCCCACCGACCTGGCTGCTGTGGGCGCCCTGGCGGTGGGCTGCGTGGTGACCTCCTACTGCATCTGGTACTACAGCGGCCGATACGTGGGGGAGCTGTCGCTGCTGCTGCCGGAGCGGCGCGTGGTGCGATTCAGCGTGCTCGACTTCTGGGGCAACAGGGAGGTGAGAGTAGGGTGGAGGGAAAGGGACGTGAGGGGCCGGGGGGTGCATTGGGGAGGGGGCACAGCGGAAGGGAAGGGGGGAGGCCTGTCGGCCTCACTCAAGGTTAGGCATGCGTCCGGCAACTTGCCTTCGTGCACTTGCATGCAGGGTACTGCGTGCTGCGAGCCCTATATTCCCGTCCGTCCAGCCTGGCCGCTTCAGGCTTCCCTAGACCCGTCTGCTGCCCTTTGACCTGGTGACCTGCGATCAGCTACTGTACTGTTGTACTGCTGCATGACTACCGGTACTGCGCGCCACGTGCCTCGCTGTACGGCAGGACAACGACGTGCCCCTGGAGCGGCTGGTGCCCCCCTGGCGCCACCGCAGCGTGGCCGAGGTGCGGGGCCAGGCGCGGCAGGCGCTGATGCCCCTGGAGGTGCAGGGCGACAGGCAGTACTACATCTCGGTGCCGCACGGCCACATCCTGAACAAGGAGGTGCGGGGGTGTGCCGTGAAGCGCAAGCAACGGTGTATGTCGTACAGCAGTGCAAGGAGGTGCAGGATGTGGTGGGTCTGGCTGCTGGGAGGGTGATTGAACGGTGATGTGTTCTGAGGCCGCGCCGACCAAGTCCGGGGGTACGCAGCCGAGCAGGTTGGGGTGGAGGCCCAGCGGGTGAAGCACCATGGTGGCGGTCGGTCGCACGGCTGAGTGGTGGCTCAGTTCACATGCTTCAGTGCGTGCATGCGAAGCAACTGGCCGCTGGCACTGGGCGGTGGGACGCTTGCGCACTTGCACGGTGCCTTAGGTGCATGGCCGATGCTCTCACTGGATTAGCTTTTAGGCCCAAGGGTTACTGCACCGGTACATGCTGCAGGCCTTGTCTTCGGCCGTCAACTGCGTGCGCACCTTCGTCACTCGCTGTCCTGCTTGCGTACCTGCGTCACTGGCTGCCCTGCAGGTGCTGCAGAAGCTGCTCTACGGGGCTCCCCTGGACGAGCAGGGGGAGGTACCTGGGGAACCAGGGACTCAGGAGGCACCAGGCGAGGGCGAGGCTCAGCACCAGGGTGCAGGCGGGGTTGGTGGACAAGGCTCGACGGAGGAGCGGGAAGGGGAGCGGGAGCCTGGGGAGCAGCAGTCGAGCTCTCTGGAGGACAAGCGTGGATAGGGGCAGCGTACGGCAGCGTGCGGCGTGCCTCCACGATGGCTGTTGGTTAGGGAGTGTGAGTGGTCGTGGGTAGCGCGGGCAGAGGGGCTGGCGGCATACTGGCGCCGAGGACGCTGGGATAGTGAAGCTTTGGTTGGGCGGCAGCTGCCTGAAGCCCGTGCTTGGCGCATCGGGTTGAAGTGTTGGCGGATAAGACACCATGGAGTGTTGCCGTACAGTTGCTGTGCGGATAGAGGAGATGGCATGTTGCTCGCATAACGGTTTTGGGCGCTCTGCGGGTGCCCGCTCACTGTCCGCATTGGGCAACGTGGGCACTGCTTGTTACAAATGATCTCCTGCTTCATATGTAAAGTCGTGGTGGATGCGTCACATGTGGTGCGGGGCGCTACACTCCGAGAAGATATCTGTCATGGGGGTCTCCTCATCTGTGGTAGCATGGAAGAATGCGCTAAGGCACACCCCGTACGTACGACATGTCGCCGTGGGAGCCGACCGTAGCTGGCGGCATGTCACGTTAAGAACGCCGCCCGAAACAGCGCGCAGTGCGTTGTAAGCCTCGTTAAGTATGGGACAACCACCGCCGTCGGTGGCATGGAGCGGCACGCCACAGCGCAGCTACTTGAGCAGACATTATGTAGGGGTCAACACTAGGCGCAGGACCAGGAGAGCTCCCCTGGCGTGGACGGTGTTCGTCCCTTAATCCCTGCCCTCGACCACCAAATCACACCTGCGCAGCTCTCCTGGTCCGTGCAGAGTCGTGCCGTGTCACTCCGTTACCCGCTTCCCCCCACCATTCCCCCAGCTCCCCTTCCTAGCTCTTGCAGCCTTACTACGCAACCCAAAACTTATCCTTTGTTAGCGTACGCCTACTGCATGCCTCGCTGGCAGCAGATCCTAAAGCACTCAGCTTCCCTGCTGCTCTGCGTCTAACCGACGGCCCCCGCCCCCGCCCCCAGCTCCCTCTCCAGCTCCGCGTACTGCGCGTTAAGGGCCTGGCACACCGCACCCGCGCGCTGCAGCGCCTCCTCCCGCTGCCGCCCCTCCGGCAGCGCCAGACACACCGCGCCCAGCCCGAACCTGTCGGGGTGCCAGCGGCGGGCACCGCGGCGGTATGCCCGACGCAACAGCGCCAGCTCAGAGCCGCCGCCGCTGCCCCTGCCGCCGGAAAGGCAGGATCCAGCCTCGCCCGGGTGGGCCTCGGGGTTGGTTGCCTTTGTGCGGCCTTGGCTGCTGCTTGTGGGTGCATCTCGTTCGAGTCGCATGAGGCACCTCAGCATGCCTGCAACGGATATATGGGGGTGAACAGGTTACCGCAACTCAAGGGGTGGGAGAATGCAGCGTGGATGGCAAGCAGGGCAGCGGGGGCAGGTGTGGCGGTGTGCTGCGGCGCGCTGTGCGGTGCAGTGCACGTGCCGCACCTGTGGTGTCCTCCGGCCATGGGATGTCGTCGAGTGTCATGGCAGTGGCAGGCAGCTCTCCGCAAAGTTGCTCCGTGGGCTGCTGCTGCTCCTGCTGCTGCCCTCCCCAACGACCCTCCAGGCGGTCCCACCTGGCGCACGGGGGCAAACAGGAACTCGACCAAGCGGTCTGTGCATTTCCTGAACCCCGATACCAGTTCTGAAGGTTGCAGGAGTGGAAGTGAGCTGCTGCTACTGGTGTGTGCGTGGCATACTCCAGAGTGAAGCAACCCAGTCACACCACCGTCGCGCATGCTCCCTTATCGTGAGGCGTCCCTCCTTTGTCCCCTGCGCACCGCTCCTCGAACACCCTCCAGTACGCCAACCGCTCGTCCAGCGCCGCACCGCGCGCCTCCGCTGCCACGTGCCCTGCCTCCGCTCCCGGGGCTGCACCGCTGCCGCCGCGCGCCTCCCACGCCTGCCGCTCCCGGCGTGCCTGGGCGGCCGACGCAGCGTGCAGCTGCTCCCGCGCCTGCTGCTGCACCTCCCGGCGGGCCCTACGGTGGGCAAGGCACGCAGGTGGCCGCAAGCCCGCAGCTTGGCACCATGCACATGTCAGCGCCGTAGCATGCAGAATAGCTTGCTGCCTGGCCCGATGGTGGGTGGTGGTCAGGGTGCACTTGGCAATTCAGGGACGCCACAGTACCAGCCAAGGCAGCACGGAAGGAACGAACGGGCAACAGCGCACGGAACTGCGGTGCGATTGACAAGGTGCATGGGGTGCTCATGCGGCGGTGTCCAGGAGTGTGGTGCTGGTGCATTTGCCAAGCGCAAGTACGATGCCATCCAGCTTCACCGTTCCGAACCTGTACTGGTGCAGCATGTCGAGCTGTCGCTGCCGCTCCGTCGCCACGTGCCTCTGCAGTGGGACACGGGAACCACTCCTCCGTACCTGCTGTGGCGTGTAATGCATGGCAGCATTACTACTGATGCCAGATATGTGGCCAAGAAGATGCCCACCTGTCGTGCGAGATGCATCCTCCAGGAGAAGAGGCCGTCGTCGTCCCCTTCATCCTCATCTTGTCCCCGACCTCCAGAGGTATGGGTTGCGCCCAGGTGGCCCCAGAACCACCTCATATCTGGGAAGTCCATGAAACCGTCAGGTATGCTACGGTGCTCTATTACGCTGGTGTGCTACCGCTACAAAAGATTGCAACCTAGGAAGCCAGGGCGCCAGAGGCCATGTCTTGGAGCGACCCACGGACAGTCACTGCTTAGAATGCATACCCCCAGGCAACGACGCGTCAGTGGCAGCAAGTGCACATGGCAGCGGTACAAGTCTTGCAGCATCATGTGCACGGGTGGGTGGGAACCACTGGTGCCTTCATCACCAGGCTTGCGTCCCGAAACCGTAACCGCTCAACGGCAAAACGCCATCGGCCCAACGCCCATTCTCAATC
>BQMZ01000084.1:0-88883 GCA_036984285.1 Chlamydomonas sp. KOR1 | reverse complement strand
GATTCTAACAGGCGGGTTGGGTGGGGGCGACCGCTGCAATTACCGTGGCCGTACTCCCTCCACACGCGGCTGCACGCACCACCACTGCCGATCGTTACACCCGCTGGTTCGGCTACACCCGCTGGTTCGGCTGCAAGCACAAAGCATGAGCGTGGAGTCGGCACCTTTGTGGCCTTGTCCTACGTGTCGAGCGTGCCGGATAACCCCGCTACGCCCCCCCCCCGCACCCCCCGCCTTCCTTTCACGCACTGCCCCTGTACGTCAACGCCCAATCACAACGCTCTTCACAGCCCACTAGCTGCATGGCAGTCCTCTCACGTGTTCCGCTGCCGCCTCCCGCTCCGTGTGGTGGCCCCCTGCAGGCTGCGCTGTCCCTGAAGCAGGGCGTGGTGTCCAGCGGCAACTCGCTGGACTACACCGACAAGTGCATGGACATCATGAGCCAGCACAACGTGGCGGTCAAGGAGATGGAGGCGGCGGCCATCGCGTGGGCAGCAAACCTGTACCACGCGCCGCTCATGTGGGTTGGTGCGGCGAGGAGGGGAGAGAAGGAGGGAAGGACGGCCTCTGCCCGCCATGTCGATGCCAGTGAACCAGCGGCCTCGCAACTCCACCCCATGCCCTCGCACACCTTGCTGCCTCCTCTGTTTGCATTGCCTATCCAGCCTGTAAGCCATGCTGTGGTGGAAACCCTGATTCCGGCTGCCCCGTCGTGCACCAGGTGTGTCAAGGCGGTGACAGACATTGTGGACGGCGACCGGCCCACGGCGGAGGAGTTCCTGGAGAACCTGCACAGCGCGGCGGCCGCCCTGCAGCGCACCCTGCCGCAGGTGCTGGACTTCCTGGCGGGCAAGACGCTGGCGCAGCTGTGAAATGGAGGCTGGAGGAAGCTGTGTGGAAGGAGCTGGAGGAAGTTAGCTGTCCTATGCAGCAGCCGCTAGTCGCCTGCCGCGTGACCTGGAACATGTAGGCCTAAAAGTTGTGGTGGGCACCTGTTGACCAGAGGATGAGAGGAGGGATGGACGATGAGTGACCTGAATTAGTGTAATGAAGGATTAGTGTGAGCGTGGGTAGAGGAGTAGCACGTAGCGAAACTGCGCTTGTGTGACGCGAGCAGCAGGCGACTCTTAAGTAGCAGGATGAGCCGGGTGAGCCTATGTAGCAGGCCTAGGTCAGTGGCCCCGTGCAAAGGGCCGTGCACGGCCGCCCTGCGCGTGACACATCACCTCCCGTGCGCGGCAGGTGTGCACAGCGATCTCTGGGCACGTGGCAAGCTAAGTAGCCGATAATGCAATAGACTATAACGACCCGCGTTCATGTCGCTGCAAAGAAGTCCATGTTTTAGAGCTGTTGGTTTGTGGGCCTCAGTTGTTTGGCGGAATGCGTGCACTGCGGCGCCACATGGACACGGCAGGTAGCGGTGTGGCCGTCCTGTCCCGGACTCCGGCAGCTGGCTGGCATGTAACACTGGCTATAAGCAGGGGAGAGTGTTAAGGTATCCCCTGGCTACAAGGCTGTTGGTCCTGGTGGCAATGACCCTGGCGCCGTTGGGCGCAGCAGGTCGCAGCTGGGATTGATGGCTTGGGGGAGGGGTCTGTCGTTGACCTAGCTGGAAACACAGATGCATGTATGTGGAGGGTCCCGCCGCCTGTGCTAGCGAACAGGGGAGAGTGTCAAAGTACTGCACAGGTGTTCAGTCCGCGTCAGGAAAGCGTGAACGGGGTGTCGCTCCTGGGCGACCTCATTTTCAGGCACTGGATCTCCGGACCTGCCGTTAATCAGTCACGTCCAATGGCATGAGCAGCCACCAAGAGGAGATACTCCAGTCTCAGCCCAACCCCACCCGTCCATTACCAGTACATTGTCAGAATCCACCTCCTCGCACATCCAGCCCCACGCACATTGGCCATCCACACACCGGATTTGCCGTAACAGCGTCACCCTCTAGTTCACCACCACCGCACTACCACAATGCGGTCACCCCGCACCCCTGCCTCCTTCCCCATCTCTTCATTAAGACCGCGCCGCCGCCAGGTGATCGCCACCGAATTATCTCGTCCTCCGCCCACCTCCAACCATGGCCACAGGGCTCACAGCCCCAACTGGAGCAGCCATCCTCGCGAACGCCATACCGCAGCCACCACACAGATGGCCACCACCCTACAACTGTAACACAATGAGTGCCCCCTCCCCGCCCCCGTGCTCCCCTGACGCCTTACACGGTTTGCTCGCGTGTACGCGTACCCCTCACCAGCCCCTTCCGTCACGGCTGACTGTTTCCAGTTTCCACTTTGCAGCTGTGCGGTTGCCCCGCCATTACGGCCGCGCCGCCACCATGAAGCGCCACAGCCCCCGCATGTAGATGGCCAGCGACTGCACCGTCAGCCACGCGGCCACCACCAGCAGCCCCACGCCAGCAGCAGCAGCCGCTTCCGTCGCCTGGCCCTGCCCGCCGTCCTTGACCAGCAGCAGCAGCGTCAGGGAGGCCATCTGGCAGGCGGTCTTCCACTTGCCCCACGCGTTGACCGCCACCGCCTGCCGCGCCTCGGGCCCAGCCGTGGCGGCCCACTCCCGCAGTGCGCTCATGGTGATCTCGCGCCCGATGATGGCTGGGGTACGAAAAAGAGAAAGGGGGTTTTCGGGGCATGGGGTTTTGGGCATTGGGTGATCTCGCGCCCGATGATGGCTGGGGGTGCAGCGTGCGGCACAGGGCCGCAAGGCAGGCAGGGCAGGGCAGGGCAGGACACGAGGGGTAGTGCGTCGTTTGACAGGCATGCAGCACAGCCGAGGATCGGTGGGCGGTGGTTGTTGCAAAAGTAGAGGAGCAAATGCCATGGCCTCGTGCATCGGAGCTATTGCACTGCTCGTAATACGAAGCCGTGCTGTAGCATGCCCCGTACGTTCGAAGGCCAGCAACTGCACGGCGCTGTACTGCACGACGCTGTACGGCGTCAAGCCTGACCTGGTAGGAGGCAAAGCAGCGCCTGCAGCAGCACCTCAAAACCTCATCACCCAACCAGGAATCCACGACCTTCATCCCTGGCGGGACCACAGCAGCTTCAGGCTCAAGCACACACACGCCCGTAGCCCAGCCACGCACCTAGCGTGAGCACGGGTATGAGCCAGTCGTTACCCGCCAGCGGGCCGCAGGCGATGGGCTTGCTGCTGAGCAGGATGAGCACCGCCGCCACCATCAGCTTGTCGGCCACAGGGTCCAGGAAGGCGCCGAACGCTGAGTACGCTTTCTGCGGTGTGGAGGTGAAGCGGAGGTAAAGGGCGGCGGAGGCACAGCGGAGGTAAAGCGCAGGCGAAGTGCAGCGGGAGCGGCGGTTGAGGCGGGCACGGGGCAAAGCTCAACGACGTGCACGTCAGGGTAGGCGGCCGGGTGTGTCCACCCAGGCATGCCGGCAGCCGTATGCACGCTATGGTGCCCACATGCCTAGGTGGATGGCGATGCTGTAGCAACAAGCCCCAGCACTAGGCTACCCCTGCCCCAAGGCAGCTGACACCTCAAGAACCTCACCCCACTTCGCTGCGGGGTTGAGAAACACGGGCCCATTAGCAGGATCCACCTCGTACCCTCAACCATATGCTGGCATCCATGACGCATGTGTCAGGCTGCTGCAGCGTTACGTACCTAGCCAATGCACCCGCAGCCCGCAAAACAGCGCATACCACCCCAGGCCCTTCCTTCCTAGCCGGCGCATGTGTGTCTGACACCGGAACACGTGCTGCGCACATGCTGCGGCCACGAGCCCGCCGCTGAGCCGAAGCCGGACATGTCAAACACGGTCACCCAAGACCAAGTCCCGTTAGACCACACGGCACGGCTGTGTAGATGACGGGTTGACACGTGCCGCGGGCAGCTGTGCGGCGGGCCTCTCACCATTTTGCGCGCCAGGTATCCGTCCAGCCAGTCGGTGAGCGAGGCGGCGGCGAACACAGCCGTGGACACCACCGCCGAGTGAGGGGAGCTCCAAAACCAGGCTGCACAGTAGGAAGGACGCGAGGGAGGGACAGTGGAGCTTCAGCAGCAGTGGCAACGGGCTGTGCGACGCAAAGGTCGTGCACGCGTGCCCCTGTGTGCCGTCGAGCCAAGCCGCTCCGCGGCAACGTCGACGGTCATATTACAAAAGGAGGGACCGAACGTGCAGCTGATGAGTGCTTGGAGGTCGTGCCACATGCAGGGGGTTTGGTGACCGACGTGGGGTGGGACTACGTACCCCATATGAGTACGGGGATAGCTGCAACCCGGCCCAACGTCAGGATGGTGGGCAGCGTGATGATCGCGTTTTCGTTTCTGCTGGTATCGCCGCTATTGCCGCTCTGGCCCGATGATGTTGATGCGCTCCGGCCGCTGGTAGCACGCTCGACATCCGCCGTGTCTCCCTGCTGCTCGCGCTCTGGTAAGCTAGAGTACATCGCACATGTTGAATTCCGGCTGATCAAAGACGTGTTCCAAGCCAATCTTTGTGTTCGAATGCGGAAACCCGAGCAGCGGGTCGAGACTTGCAAGGAGGACGGTTGCAGCGACGCAGCGAAACGGGTGCACATCCTTGTAATACGAAGGGCTGTCTGCATCTAGTCCATGTCTGTGTCAGTTCACTATCAGTGGTTGTGCAGCAAGAGTTGCTGGTACGCCCCAAAAGTGCACGCTTCGCGGGTTGGCATGGGCCCAAGCCCATTCACCTTGCTCGCCTTCCGTGACAGCCTTACACCAAGCAGTCTACAAACCATTTTAGCATAGTTTGCATGCATTCAGAAAACGAAGAGAATGGAACAGCGCGCCGAACGGCTCCTCTCGTGTCTTAGCAACCGTCTGCGCGCTGCGTAGACCCCCGCGGCAACACTGCACCTCATCAACATGAAGTAAATTGTAACATCATTATGAGCAACTGCTACCTGCCCTCACTTCTACGTGGGGGTTGGACAGCCTGCCTCCATGCGTCTCGACAGCTGGCCAGCGCCTCCGCCGTTGCCGTCGCCGAGACCCTTTCTAACACCCAGGCATCATCTGCATTTTTATCAGCAGCATACTCGCAAGCAGCAGCCAAGCGCCATGCCTCAACAGCTGCCGCGGGCGGCCCCGACACCACGCCCCAGGGGCGCTGCGCGCGGGCCAGCGTGCTGGACGGGCGTGCAGTGGCGGCTGCCTGGGAGCGGGAGCTGGTGGGGGAGGTGGCCCACCTGACCGACATCCTGGGGAGACCCCCGGGGCTGGGTGTGGTGCTGGTGGGCTCGCGCCCCGACTCCATGCTGTATGTCAGCAAAAAGCAGGAGGCCTGCCAGAAGGTGGGCATGTGGGAGAGGGGCAAGGCGCCTGGCGGGGCCGCTGGCATGGGGCGTGCCAGGGCAGCCTGCGTGCATGCCCTCCTGGCGCTGCCGTATGGTTGTGTGTTGCATGCCATTCCGGATACCGTACCGGGTGCTGGCCTTGAGGAGGTTCGCGTACGGGGTTGTGACAGGGGGAAGGGAGGGGAAAGGCGTGCTTGGAGGCCTAGCATCAGACGCCGCAGCCGAGTGTCCTGATCAGGGGAATACCGGTACAATCATTTGCACAACGCACATGCTCATTGCCCTACATGCGTGAGGGACAGTAGCTGGATTGCCCTCCCTCGACCCCGTCGCACTGCCGGCTCCATCCGACCACCCATCCTGCTTTCCCTCCCTGTCCGACCGCCTAACCCCCCTCCCTCCCCTTCCCCTCCTCCCAGGCCGGCATGAACACGTTTGTGCACCACCTCCCCGACAGCGTGACGCAGGGGCAGCTGGAGGCGGCGCTGCAGCACGTGTGCGCCGACGTGCGGGTGGACGGCGTGCTCATACAGCTGCCCCTGCCGCGGCACCTCAGCGAGGAGGCGGTCATGGAGGTGGGGGGTGGGGCGGGGGGGGGAAAAAGCGGGTCACCGCGGAGGTCCAGGGGGGTAGCCGCAAAGCGGCCAAGGGAAATCGGAAACAGTCGGCCTGCGGAGAGCGAGGATAGTGGCTGCAACGGACAGCAGGAAAGGACTCAATGCGTACCATCTGATACGTACCGGGTGGGTTCACTGCTGAGGCTGCGGCTGAGCGGTGCGTCGCGCTGGAAAACGCGCCGCTGATGACCCGGAACGCTCGCGGAGGTCCAGGGGTGCGGGGAGGCAAAGCACTAGGGACGAAGTACCAGGTGTGTTGTGTAAGGGAGGGGGGGGGCGGGAAGGAGGAGTTGGCATAACATTCCGTCGGCTTGACATGCTGCAGGAGAGTGGGGGGCAGAAGCGCATTCAGGTTTAGGGATATAGTCAGTTACTTCTTGGGGGAGAGGGGAGCTTAGGGGCAGGTGCGTTAGGCGTCTCAAAGCGCTGACCGCCACCTTGCGTGCCCCGCAGGTGCTGGACCCCCGAAAGGACGTGGACGGCTTCCACCCCTCAACATGGGGTAGGTGCTGGTGCGAATGATGGATTTACATATATAGTGGGACACTCGAGGTGAGTATTACTCAGGTGAGCGGGTGGGCGTACTCGCACGAGCTTTGTTCTGCTGTGCCGCTGGAGTCGACGGTCGACTTGTGGACCCCTCCACCAACACCAAGTTATGCACTACAACGTCACGGCTTTGGTATTAGACTGGTACATATATAGTTGAAGTCACGGCTTTGTGTTTAGCAGGGTTAATATATAGTTAATATATAGTATTAGGCTGGTACATATGTAGTTGATGTGTAATGGCGGACGCCAAGGTGATGGACGAAATGCGGCGTGGCACACCTGCGCTGCGCTTGAGGGTCAAGCCGCCTTCATTGCGCCCTTGGCCCTCCTTTCCGTTCCTTCCCCTATCGTCTACCCCTCTCCCCCGTCGTGTGCACGGTGTTGTTCACCCCACATTCTGCTCTGCGTTTGCCGATGTGCGGTTGCCCACCTGTTGTCGGTCGCAGGCGCATGCTGATGCGCGGGCGGGGCGTGCGGCTGGTGCCCGCCACGCCCCTGGGCTGCATAGAGCTGCTCATGCGCAGCGGGGTGGACATACAGGTGAGGCCCTGCCGTCCTCTCAAGGCAGCAAAGCAGGATGTAGCAAAACGGTTACGAGTCATCCAGGAAGCCGGTTGGGCGTTGCGGGGGTCGGGCAATGCGGGGGTAGTGCGAGTTGGCGTGCACAGGCGACACGTCCCCTGACTGCCTGCGCATGAACATACTGTAGGTGCTAGGGGTGCTGCGGCGCCGCGTGTGCCTGGCCCTGTGCCTGGCACAGCACTTCCAAGCTAGCTTCTTTCGCCTACCACCGTCTTTCGACAACCGACCGGCATGCGCATTGAAACCTTGCCATCATCCGCGTGCGAGTCCCACCTCCCCTGGGCACAAAGGGCACTGCTGTGCACCTGTAACCCCCTCTTCCACGCCCAGGGCAAGAACTGCTCGACTTACTCACCTGCTGATTTGGCAGCCTTTATGCGTAAATAGTGCGGTGGCGTAAGCTCGTCCTTATTATCACCGTCCTACCCTCCCCTACTCAGGGCAAGAACTGCGTGGTGCTGGGCGACTCCAACATCGTGGGCACCCCCCTGGCTGCCATGCTGCGCGACAAGGGGGCGGCGGCGGTGACCATATGCCACCGCAGGAGCTACAAGGAGTGAGCGGCATCAGGGCCTGGGGAGGGCGGGGCCGTGTGGGGCGGGACGTCACGTGCAAGCACCTGTGTCCTGGGCGTGAGAGGAGGAGGAGTACCGTAGATGCAGCAGGCACAGGTGCAGTCGACGTTGCTACTGGAGCACGTGTGGGGAGGGAGGGCGTGCGGGGAGGGAGGGCGGCTGCTTGCTCTTGCGACTGCGAGCCGGCGGCTAGCCAACCCGGACAGCCGTGGCTTGCCGTCTATTGCCTCACGCCCCTGCCTGTACGCCCTTGCTGTGGAGCCCTGCCACCCCATCAATACTACCAAGACATGGCTGCGCCACCCCACCCAACACCCAACACCCTCCCCTTGCCCGGTCCCCACAGCCCCACACCCCCAGCTGCTAACCTTGCTCTCCGAAGACCGATTGCTGCTGTGTGCCGCTTTGCCGCTCCGCGGTTACCCCAGGTGGTTTGAGGACCAGGAGCTGGTGCAGCGCAAGCGTGCCGCCGCCGCCGTGTGCCTCCCGCGCCTTCCGGGGCCCACGCCGCACGCGGGGCCTCCCCTGCAGGAGCTGGAGTCCGGGCTGCTGGGGGACGCCTCCTTCCAGTCCTACCAGGTGGGGACAACACGTTATGAGGTGCAATGGAATGCAAGAGGTGCTAATGGAGAGCCGAGTTCGGGGCATGGTTCGGTGCCGGATCTCACTCGGCGCAGGTGGGGTCGCAACGTGCACACAGGCTGGACATGCGTGGCAAGGAAAGCTGCTGCTGTGACGGTGCGCAGTAATAGGTGCTGCTGTGGTGTGGTTGGCCGCGCAACCATGCAAGGGTGCAACCGCGTGCTCATTAACACCCCTCTGTGCACTCCTGTCGCCCCTCCCTCCTCCCCCAGCTGCCGGACCTGACGCGCAGTGCGGACATCTTGGTGGTGGCTGTGGGGTGAGGCGCGGGGGGCAGGCAAATCAGCCCCGGGTTATCAATCAGCCTGGGGGTAGGGCTGGTGAGGGGCGGGTGGAGGGCGGTGTGGGGTGGCCGTTGGGTAAGGCGCGAGCACGGGGCCCATGGCACGTGTTTTGGACATGTCGGAAAACCGGAATCCCGTGCCGTGCCGTGGGTGGCATGTGCGTAGGGAGGGGTGCCATTGCCCCCCTAGCCGTCGGGATTGCCATGCTTTAGTGTGTCTTAAGCCACGGCCGAACAGGTCGGGCCACGAGCACCACCGCATGATGTGCAGGCGCATGCCTGATTGTCCGTGTGCCTATGCCGTTGGTGGTTGTCCGTTTACGCAGGCACCCTGAGCTGGTCCGGGGCGACTGGGTCCGGCCTGGCGCGGTGGTCATTGACGTGGGCATCAACGTGGTCAGCACCCTGCCGCGGCACGGGGCACGGCACGCCCCCCGCATGGGGCAGGGCGGCCAGGGGGCGGGGCAGGCGGGGGGAAGCCAGGGGCCTGCGGCGGCAGGGGCTGCAGGCAGCAACGGCCGAGACCCGGGGCAGCCGAGCAGGCACGCGGGCACGGGGGAGGCGGCGTCTCCACCGTATGTGAGCTGTACGGCGGGTGCGGGGGGTGCGGCGGAGTGTCAAGGCGGTGTGGGGCATGGGGAAGAGGCGGGGGAGGGGGCGGACGGGGCGGAGGGCGGAAGCTTTGGGCAGGGGCGGAGTGGCAGTCCGCTGAGCTCTACGGGCGGGGGGAGCGGCAACGGCGGCATCTGGTACGACAGCAGCACGGCATCGGTACAGCGGAACGTCATCTTCAAGTGGTGGGCGACGTGGCGTTCGAGGAGGTGTCGCAGGTGGGTGCGGTTGACGGCCCTGGCCCCGGCTCACGATTTCCAGGACCAAGGCCCCGAGCTCTAGCGCAGCCGGTGCCGCGCGCGCACGACACCTGCTGTGGCCAGTTCAACTGAATGCAGCACTCCTTACGCTGGGTTACCGATGCTACTGGGTGCTGCAGTTACCTGCATCTGAGCTTGTCTTCCCTAACGTGTTGCTCCGTTGCGCGCAGGTTGCTGGCGCCATCACGCCGGTGCCTGGCGGCGTGGGCCCCATGACCATTGCCGCCGTGCTGAGCAACACAGTCAAGGCGGCCAAGTACAGCGCGGGGCTGGAGGCGTGGTGACCAGGCAGCTGGCCGACTGCGGCGGCGGTCCGGGGCCGGGTAGCAGGTGCGTTGCAGTCCGGGGCCGGGTAGCAGGCGCGTTGCGGTCCGGGGCCGGGCAGCAGGCGCGTTGCGGTCCAGGGCCGGGTAGCAGGCGCGTTGCGGTCCGGGGCCGGGTAGCAGGTAGCGTTGCGCCATGCTGGCATTTCCCTTGTGCATGTGCGGCGTGCGGTACTGTCGCTGTGTTCTGCTGATAGGCCTCCTTTCAGACACCGTATGCGTCACACGGACGTGGATACTGATACGGTATCAGTCAACCGATGGTCAGTAACATAGAGGCATTGGCGGAGTTGTACCGCCTCATGCGTTGCTTGACAGTGCTTTCTTGTGTGCGCACATGCCCTTGAGCAGGCACACATGGCCCTGAGCACGATACAGCAGGCAGGATACCAGCCAGTTTCTTAGCCCCCAGCGCAGCTTCAGTTGACCAGTTCAGGAGCGGCGAACCCGCGGACACGGCCACCATGCGGCAACCCCCCCTCACCACGCAACGGCCTCGTGCCAGGCAGCGAGGCACGCGCGACCCGCACAGTTGCGTAATCGCCGTACTCGCACGTGGCAGTGGCAGTAGCAGTGGCAGCACATGACGATAGCAACACGTGGCAGCTTCTGGTGGCAGCAGCAGAACCGCGCGACCGCGCATGCCGCGCCCTCGGACCGCCGCACTTTACAAGACGGCGCTGCCCCCGCTGGCAGCTGCGAGCAACAACGTCACGCGTCACCAGTAGTTGGAGCTAGGCGGGTCAGCCTGGGGAGCACCTACCCAGCTCCGTGCAGCCTGTGACGCCAAGGGCCAACTGCAAGTGACACTCATGTGGACCGAGCCCTGGGCCCAACATGACCCGCCTTCGTCAACGCTAGGGCAGCACGAGCACCAGCCTCCGCGCCCTCCGCCCACACGCCCACACTGTCGGCGGAGATTCCTTCCATGCCGCCAATCAACTGTACGTGACCACTGCTTCCGTGGACGGACGGACATTGGCATGCTGTGTGAGGTAACGCTGGCAGGGGCTCCCCTGGCTGCTGGAACCTTTTGAGGTTCACCGGTGCGACGCCAGGGGAGCCCCTTGTTTGCTGCTGCTCGTATGGGGTGGTGCGGCAGAGCGTGAAGTCAGTAGGTCGTGCTGGCTAAGGGCCCGGAGGGCGAGGGGGCTTTGGCCCTGCGCCGACACGCACGAGACGGCTTTAGCATGCTTGCAGTTTGTTGCTGTTTGACCAGCAGGTTTCTGTGTGGTGTGGCAGGCAGTCGAAGCGGAGGACACCGTTTGTGCCCAGGGCTGCGCGCTGTTGCTTGGTGGTCCCGGATGGACGTACACCAGTGCTGTGGACGGTGCGGTGTATCTCCCCTGCCCGCATCCTGCTACATTGTCTGACAATGCTGCGGTGAGCCGTGGGCATGACTTGGCATGGAGGGACAGCACGAGGGCACAGGACAGCAGGCGTGGTTGCGGAAAGTGCTATGTGCCCTACTGCCCTGCATTATTCATTAAAGGCGCGTGCAGATACATTGCCCGACCATGAGGTTTTGGGCATCCATGTGCGTCACATCACGCTGCTGCAGGCCCACCTGCGCAAACTGTGAAGTTGGCTCCTAGCGCTCTGCACACACCAGATATCAGCAGCAGGAGTGCATACCTGTGCCTACCTAGCTTCCGGTTAACAAGTTCGGCGTCTGCCTATGGAGGAGGCGAGATGGGAGGAGGCAGGGGAGACGGGAGAGCAGTGGGAGTGGGGTCAGTTCGTACGCAGCCGGACACCAAGCCTGTTTCACCAAGACGATCGCTGCGGCACTTCCACGATCGCCTTTGTGTCGTTATGCCAACCACGTATTTCACAAGATGAGGTGGGTGCCGACGCGAGCATTTCCCGCCCTTGATCAATTGGTGCCATGCTGCCCTTTACGACGCATGAAGCTTAATTGACCTCGATGTAACGAGAAAAAGCACCTGTTCAGCTTCTTGATGTGCGTCGTCCTTGCCTAGGATTTGGGACGTTGCCAAAGGCTACGCTGTGGCGATCACCGCCCTCTTTGCTGGAGCTACTGTAATGCACTATGTCCTTCAACCTGATCTGGTGAGCGACGTCCCGGAAGTTGTCATACGCCGTGCGCCGTGGCGGCATGCGACGATGCGAAGTGGGTGTCACGCCAAACCCACGGCTTGCTCGCAGACACTTCCGATCCAAGATTATCTTCCACAAAAGCAGCAGCAGGAGCCAGCGTCTTCGCCCTCCGAGGCCCAGCAGCAGTCCAAGTGATCAGCCCGCGGAGCCGGTGGGTGTTGCACGTGCATACCCTCCCTCCAGTCCTCGACCTCCCCCAGTAGTTTTGCTGTGAACGTATGAACTGCAAGGCGCATGGCACAGCACCCTTTTACCTTGCCGTGCACCCTGGTGACGTGGACAGTCGCCTCTACAACACGGCCATCACCCCAACGCTACAGATTCCTTTGGGGCTCCTGCTTTCTGTCTTCCCGTCCCACAGCGCGCCCAAGGTACCTTCACATAAGCAGCAATGCCTCGTGTTAGCAGCAGCGACGTCGGCCGCGGAGGCACGGTGCTGTCCAACAGCAGCTCTGACGATGAGGGCGTGCTGGGGCCGGGCGCAGCGGCGGCCCGGCGGCCCGGCGCCCCGGCCTGGGGGTCCCGCGCTGGCAAGGTGCGAACCTGCACGCCTGATTCCCAGAGGCCACCGTAAACCGGTGTTTCCCCTCACGATGAAACGCGCAATGAGGGCTTGCCGTCGCATAGCGCAATGTGCATCATCAACACGTGCCTCAACACAGTCTTGCTGGCTCAAGTGCATTCAATCTGCTGCTTTGAGCTACCGGTGATTGCCACCTTAGCTTCCACCATGGCGTTGACGCCCCGCATGTTCGGGCACGTGCTTGCAGCCGCCCTCGGCACAGCGCCAGGCGTGGGGCCAGCCCGGGGGCAGCGGCGGCGGCGGCAGTGGCGGCGGGAGGGAGGCGGGCGGCGTCATGGCCCCGTCCACGGCGGCCCTGTTCGCGAACTACCTGGAGGCGGGCGGGGAGCTGGGGGACGACCTGGGCAAGGACCAGGTGCGGCCCTTGAGGGGGTCAATCAGGTAGCTGCTGAGGAGCCATCTTTCGCCTGATGCAGGCGACACCGTAGACCTGTCTTCCAGCACGCCATGTGGAGACGTTGCTCTGCGCCTGACCTGTACCAGTATGCACGGGATTCTGCAAGAGCTGGTGCATGCCGTGTCGTTGGGAGGTCGCTTCTCCCTAATGCCTGCACTATTTGGTTACGTGAGCACACCTTTGGAAAGCTTGCTGCAGAAATAATCCAGTAGTGTGTGCCAATGGACATGATTTGCCAAGTGTTTGGTCTTTTTGTCAATGTACGCTGCGTCGGGTCTGGACCGCTGCCCTGGCTGCAGGTGTTTGAGGCGGGGCTGTCCCGTGTGCGCGACCACCTGACCAACGTGGACAGCAGCTGCTGCCTCATCTGCCTCAACCACATCCGACCCACCGAGGCCGTGTGGCACTGCGGCGGCGGCTGCTACACCGTGATACACCTGGTGTGCATCCAGGTGGGGGAAACAAAGTACTAGTAATGTACGTGGTGTTGTGTCGTGCATAGGAGGAAGGGCCGAGTAAAGGGGTGGGGAGGGGGGAGGGTTGGCCCCGGCTGGATGCTTCGGTTCCTTGGAGGACTGGGCTCGCACGTGGCGAGGCTGCTGTATGGGCGGTGCACCAGTGCTTGATGATATCCCATGAGTTTTCAGATTGACTGCTATCCTTCCCCAGCGCTGTCACCGCCTGCGGCCCATGTTCAAATGCAAGGTCCCCACAACGGACGCGGCATACCCCACCAGCGCATAACTGCAACCAATACACCACAGGCCCACGCCTCGCTACCGATGTGGAGTCACATGGCCCCCTGGTACTTGAGCTTGATACCTGAGCCCGGTCTGTGTCCCCTCTCCCCTCTCCCACCTACCCCTACCCTGTCGCTCATCGCCCCAGGAGTGGGCCCGCAGCCAGCTGGACGCAGCGGGCGCAAAGGCGGCGGCGCGGCTGTCGCAGTTCCCCGCAGCAGCCCAGGAGGCGCGCGCCACCGCCGAGTGGGGCTGCCCCAAGTGCCGCACCAGCTACCCCGCAACCGCGGTGCCGCGGGAGTACCGCTGCTTCTGCGGCAAAGGTACACACCACCCGCCCGGCAGCCTGCTGCTACTGCGCGCTGGACGGCCCGTCAGAGGCCAGAATCGCTCCTTGCACTCTCTTGCTTGGACCCACCTTAGCCTATAGAATCTGCAACCGCACAACCGTACACCGCGTACGGCAAGGAAAAGTTCAAGGTCCCAGCCTCTCAAAGTGCCGTCCCGACCCCAACGCGGTCCCTTGCGCTCGCGCCTGCCCGCCCTGTGCACGCGTGTGCTGCCCCCCGCAGCCTCCAACCCCGAGTTCGACCCATGGATCGCTGCCCACAGCTGCGGGGAGGTGTGCGGCAAGCCGCTGTCGGGCGGCTGCGGCCACAGCTGCCTGCTGCTGTGCCACCCGGGGCCCTGCCCACCCTGCCCGCTGGTGGTGGACGCGGAGTGCTACTGCGGGCGCAAGGCCGTAAAGCGGCGCTGCGGGCACAACGAGTACAGCTGCGAGGGGCCGTGCGGCAGGACGCTGGAGTGCGGGCACAGGTGGGATGAGGTACCGCGGCAGCAGCGCATCGGGGAGGCGGCGCGGGCTATACTGCACCATGTCCAGCAGCACGGCTTGCTATGCAACAAGCTGCTTAGATTGTGTACCGGTGCTGCTTCCGGTTGTCGCGATGTGCAATAGGCTAGCGATGAACTCTTGGAAACCTGCAGTGAATGCTGATGCCGTCGGTGCTGCGCCTGCTGGTCCCCAGGTGTCCTGAGGTGTGCCACCCGGGCGACTGCCCCAGCTGCCCCATCGTGGGCGACTTCGCGTGTGCATGCGGGGCAGAGCGCAGGCGGCTGCCGTGCGGCGAGCGGCGCTTCCACTGCACGCGCGTGTGCGGCAAGAAGCTCAGCTGCGGCAACTGCACATGCCAGCAGGTGGGCAGTATGGACTCTCGTTTCGGAAGGTAATCAACGGTTGGATGGGAAGCCGGTACTGGTGTTTTTACTTCCTGCCCGTGGAGGCGACGCATGCTGGCGCAGCGATTCATACGATATACGTACTGCCCGGTAGGGGCACGACAACCTGCATTCGGCGATTTTGTCATGTAAAACAGCTGCTAAGTTGTGCATGCTGCCGGGTTGTTTGCGCAGGTGTGCCACTCGGGTCCCTGCGGCGAGTGCCCGCTGGCGGGCGCCGTCACATGCCCGTGCGGCAAGATGACGCACGACGACCTGTCGTGTACGGACAAGGTGCCCACGTGCGGGGCCACCTGCGGGAAGCTGCTGCCGTGCGGCGTCCACAGGCAAGTAAACGAGTCCGTTTCCGTTGTTTCTTGCTTTTTACTGCCTCTCGCTATTCGCCCTTCTGTAAGGACTACCCCATGGCAGCCGGTCTCGTTGCACGAATCTCTCAACTCCGCGCGTCCAATTGATGATGGCTTCGCCTCCTGGTGGTGCCCCCAGGTGTGCCGACCGGTGCCACCACGGCGAGTGCACTGCCCAGTGCCGCGGCCCTGCAATCAAGACGTGCAGGTGCGCTCCCGGCACCCATGGCCTCAACAGCCGTAGACCGGTTGTCGGAGGCTTATTTGTTGGAAGCTGCATCTACGCATTGGGCTCCGGTGTTGACGAGCAGCATACTTGCGCGTTCTTCTACTGTACAGTCATCCTTACACAGTGTCAGCTTTGGCCCGGGAATGGAAGTTATGTATGTGGCCAAGCTTGTGACAAAAGCTGCATGGGTCTTGAAATTGTGTGCAGGTGTGGCCGCAGCTCCAAGGAGGTCCTGTGCTTCCAGGAGTTCACCTGCGAGCGGCGCTGCGCCGCCATGCGCGCGTGCGGCCGCCACCCCTGCAAGCGCCGCTGCTGCGACGGCAACTGCCCGCCGTGCGAGGAGGTGTGCGGCAGGAGGCTGCGCTGCGGCAACCACAAGTGCCCCGCGCCCTGCCACAGCGGGCCGTGCAGGTGCGCTTCGCCCCCTCCCTCCGACTTCGCCCGATACCGCTCTTCCCAAGTACCGTCGCTTCCTACCTTCAGCGCGTGAACTGCCATTGCCGTGTCCGCTCCAGTGCTAACCCTGACGGGACCTCTTGTGTGCGGGGCCCTTGTTGCTCGCAGGCCCTGCCCCCTGACCAGCACCGTCAGCTGCGCCTGCGGCACCGCGCACTGCACGCTCCCCTGTGGCGCCGAGTCCCGCGCCGAGCCGCCCGCCTGCCCCCGCCCCTGCGCCGTACCGCGCATCTGCCGCCACGCGCCCACCCTCCCCCCGCACCGCTGCCACTTCGGCCCCTGCCCGCCCTGCCCCGAGCCGTGCGCAACACCCCTCACCTGCGGCCACCGCTGCGCCTCCGCCTCCTGCCACGACCCCTTCCCTCCCTCGGTACCGGACTTCCAGCCGCCGCCCCCGCCCAAGGCCCCCACAGCCTCCCAGGGCCAGGCCAGCACGCGCGGGGGCTCGGGAGGCGGCGGCACATGCGAGGGCGACGCAGCGGGCCCTGCAGTGCGCTACCCAGCCACTATGGCGGTCCAGGCGCTGACGGCCCTGGCGTCACGTGGGGACCTCCCCAGCCCCTGCCCGCCGTGTAGGGAGCCCGTGCCGGTCACGTGCGTGGGCGGGCACGGCACACAGCACGTGGCGTGCTGCGAGGCGGCGCCGTACAGCTGCGGGGCGCCGTGTGGCCGGCCGCTCGCGTGCGGCAACCACACGTGTGCCATGGCGTGTCACGCGGTGGTGCCACCTGGGGGTAGCGGAGCGGTGGGGGCAAGCAGCAGCAGCAGCAGCGGTGGGAATGCCGGGGGGCCGTTGGCGCCGGTGGCATGCAGGCAGTGTGACCGGCAGTGCGACCGGCCGCGGCCGGCGGGGTGCAGCCACTCCTGCCCGCTCAAGTGCCACCCGGGCAGCTGCCCGCGCTGCGAGGCGCCGGTGCGCGCTGCGTGCCTGTGTGGTAAGACCACGCTGCAGCTGCCGTGCCACGAGGCGGTGCAGGCGGCGGCGGCCAAGGCGACGGCGGGCGGGCCGCTGTCGTGTGGCAAGCCATGCCACAGGCAGCTAGCGCACTGCCCACATCCCTGCAGGTGGGACGGGGGACCTGGGGGCACGCTCCTGTGCACTCCTAGTCTGACACACGGCCAGGTGCAGTGCACGCATTGTGGACTGCTGTATGTTTGTGCGTTTCCTGCACACGGTTGTAGCAGCACCCCATGCAGTTCTCTGCAGGTCCCTGGCTTGACAAGACCCTTACGAATCTGTTTGCGGCGCTGCGTTCGCAGGGCGGTGTGCCACTCGGGCCCGTGCCCCGACCCCACGGCCTGCGCCGAGGAGGTGACGGTGCGCTGCAGCTGCCCCGCCAAGCGCAAGGCCAAGTGGCCCTGCAGCCGCGTACAGGCGCAGCTGGCCCAGCAGGGCAAGCCACGCACATATGACGCTACCACACAGCTGCGCCTGCTGACATGCGACGCGGAGTGCGAACAGTTGAAGGCCAAGACATCGGCTGCTGCTGCTACTGGTGGTGATGCGCGCGGGCTGGCGGCGTCTGCCAATGGGTCGACCAGCACCGGGTCGTTGTCCGATGCGGCTGCTGCTTCGAGTGCGGGTGCAGGTGCGGGAGCTGGGGGTGGCAAGGGCGGCAGGGTTAAGCTGACGCGGGCGGAGCGGGAGGCGCTGGCGGCGCAGAAGGAGGCGGAGCGGCGGCGGCAGGAGCGGACGCGTGGAATCGTGCGCGGCGTGGTGCTCGGGGTGGTGGTGCTGCTGGGCGTGGGACTGGCGCTGCTAGTGCAGCAGCTGCTACTGCGCATCGATGCCAAGCTTAGGACGGACCCGGTGCTGTGATGTGCGAGCGGTGCTGTTGTGGTTCGAGGCGGGCGCGCTGCGGGATTCGGGCGGTGAGGATCTTTTTGGCCGAGACCTCCAATGATAAGCAACACTGGGTGGTTTGGGGCTGCCGCTGGTACGTCTTGTAGTAGGCGACGTGCCGAGACTGTTTGCTGTCGCTGCGAGGCGGTTGCAGGCTTCATGCCGCTACAATACGGGCCAGTACCAATGCGTTACACGTGTCAATTACGGCATCGGCCCGGAGGACAGAACGTGGTGGTCAGTGATATGGTACTCCACGCAGGACAGCCGCAGATGGTTTCTACATGTGGTAGATAGGTCCAGGTCGGATACGCATGTGCGTTTGGGTTGACGCCAGTCCTTCATCGCACGCGCTGCACCGCATTAAGGTGCTTGCTGCGCCAGGGCTTGTGCGGCCTGGGCCGGCGTTTGGCACTTCTTGATGCTTAGGGCGTGGATGGAAGCCATTTCCTCTTTTAGGGTGTCATTCACCTGCGCACATGTAGTTGCCACAACTTCCGCTTGATATGCTTTGCGGCTGTCGTCTAAATTGCAGAGGAGGTGCAGCAGGGTGCCACGGAGTCCACAGCAACACAATAGCGATTCAAACTACAGCGTTTCATTCTGCACGACATCTGAATGCTGTGCACAATGTACAGATTGCCACTCACCAGCCGGTGGCGGGCCAGGAGTGTTTTACCCTCAAACTGTGGGGAAACGATCTCGACCTCGAACGCAGCACCGCAGCTGCAATGTCAAGTCAAGGAAGGAGCATGCACTGGGTCAATAGGGACGGTTGGTCATCTTGTGTAGGCCTACGGCGACACCCCACGCACTGACCCCTTCTGCACTGACCCCCCATGTGCACCCCTCCACCGCCATCCTTACCCTCCGGAGGTGTCCACAACGTTCTGTTGAGCGAAATAGACCAGAAGCGGTGCAGGATATGCCGAGGATGTGTGGCACAAGGGAACAAAACTGAGTCACGCGCTGCGTCCTTCTCAAAGCACCGTACCGGTGCGTGACTGGCGCCAGAACGTCAAGCGCTACGCACCACTGACTCCGCTTCCAACGCAGCCTTTAGCTTGGTTGTCAATTGCTCTGCAGTAATGGACATGATGGACGCTGATCGCTAGATTGGAGCGGAAAGCAAGAACGCGGTTTGGCGATACCGGAAAGGTAATGCGTAGCGCGTCAAATCGCGAAAGGAAATCTGGAATAACAATGTTGTACTGGCAGTACAACCTGCTGTCTGTGAGAGTGCGTGCATTGCATCTCGTTGGCATGGGCGCCCATGCCTTTTACGGTGGCGCATGTCTGCATTGGGGCCAGAGGGTGTGCGGCATCAGCCGTGTTGAACAGGACTCGCTGCTCATCCCCTGCTGCACATGATACCAGTGAAAGGGAGCCAAGGGGCTCCCGGCAGTGTGGAAGCTGTCCAGTTCTTACAGGAAAGAAAGCAGCCGCTTGGTAGTCAGTCGGCACGTGAGGGTGGCCATACCATGCCCCCACCTCTTCGCCGCCGGACTGTTCACACCTGACGCATACCAAACTTCCTTTTAACCGTATACTGAGCCAGCACTGAGCTTCCCGGCTACAAGATGCGGTCACAAGACCTGAATCCGCCACGTGTCCATGCGCCCATACAGATTGCTGCCAGGCACCAAGCCCACTTCCTCACCCCCTACGCAGCTACTGCACGCCCATGCTACCGCTTGAAGGACGGCGCCCGCTTCACCGCACTGACGGTGCTGGTGGCTCCACTGCCGGGGTGGTTCCTCACTGCGCTGCTGGGCCGTTTGTCGTTGGGCTGCCGCATGGGCGCGTACGGCCACTGCTCCTCCGCCTCCTGCATCTCCTGCGACACACGTACGACCCCGCGGCGCAGGTGCACACCGTCAGCGGTAGTGGGATTCAGCAGTTGCCTAGGACCCCTTGCCTTTCATCAGGGACCGAGGAGATGGATGCAGGCGAGGCCTATCCACGATGTGGTTCATGAGTTGGTGCCCAGCCGTGCAGCTCAAACAGCGGCGCACCGACATGCACGAGCCAATCGACCCACCTTAAGCACCCGTTCCTTCTCCTTGATCTGCTCCGTCCAGTTGGACTGCAGCGCCTGCGCGAGCTCCACCCGCTTTCGCTGCTTCAGCACAGGGTTGCTCTCGTTGATGATGTCATACTGCGAAATGGGCGGGTCCGCCTCCTGCTGCTGCCGCCCAGGCGTGGGGGCACGCGCCGAGCCAGGCGGCGCGCCCCGGGCCGACCCGGGTGTGTGCGCCCTCAGGTGCGGCGACGCCTGCGACATTGGCGTCATGCCAGCCACCGCTTGGTGCCCTGACAGCAGCTGGCCGCCTGGTGTGTACGACCGGGAAGGCGGTTGCTGCTGCTGCTGTTGCTGCTGCCACGGCATCGGGCCCCCCGGTGTGTTGGGAGGCTGCTGTTGGCGCTGCTGCGCCGGCATCGGCTGCTGCTGCTGCCAGGCGTAGTGAACCTGGTGTTGCCCCTCAGGCGTGTGCTGTCGCTGCTGGTAACCCCCGGGCGGACCCTGCTGCTGCATGTGAGGCTGGTTGGGATCGGGCTGCTGTTGTGGTTGGTGGCTTGGGTACGGGCTCGGGCGCGGGTACTGCTGCTGCTGCGCCTGGTGATTAGAGGGGTAGTGGTACTGCTGGTTGTACTGGTGGTAGTGCTGGGGCTGCGGAGGGGATGGGGACTCGTGCGCCAACGTGAAGATCTGGGGCTGAGGGCCCGGCGAGCCCCGCCGCGGCGCTGGCACTACGCCAGGCTGCGGTTAGCAAGGAGGAGGCAAAGCAACGTGTAATCACGGCTGGGAGTGGTGCTTTGGCTGGGAGTGGTGCTTTGGGTATACAACACGCCTCCATCCACGGCAGCCACCCTGATCACGCGTGCAGGCAAGTGTCAGGCGTGTCCTGCCACGTGCTGTTGTGAGACACAGCGGCATAATGGTGATCGCTCGCGTCATCCTCACCGCTGGTGTCCCCCGGCTGTACGGCGGGTCGTCCCGCAGCCCGAGCACCTCGGCAGGGGTGGGCGCCCGCTCGCCCGCCTGCCGCAGGAACTGGTACTCCGCCAGGTTGAGCTGCTCCTCGCCCACCTTGGGCGTGACGGCACGCTTGTAGTCCGGGCCGCGGACCTGGAGGCATCCAAGTCATCAACAAGTAGTAAGCTTTGTGCGGTGAGCCGGTGACGCGGCCGGCACGCGCACGTGTCATGTGTTCCGGTCTGCTGGCCTGCTCTGTTCAGGCAATGCTCCCCCGTGTCCATCACGCCTCAAGTCGCCCGGTGTCAGGTGGCAAGCCTACTGCCCAATTCAGCGTCACAGCACCCACCTGCTGGAGCTTGTCAAAGTGGACCTTGTTGAAGCTGTCAAACGCCTTGCGCGAACGGGGCGACAGGTGGTGCTGGTAGTAGTGGTGCGGAAGCTGTGGGCTGGCGCTGTTGGGAGGCTGCTGCGCTGATTCGGGGACGGGCCCGGCAGCACCGGCCCACATCCCGGGTGTGAGGGCGGGCGTGTGGGGCACGTCCAGCGGCGGCGGCGGAAACAGCCCGCCCGCTCCGTGTCCCATGCCCGCAGCCGGCGAGAAGGTTACCTGCAGTGAGTGGACGCTACACGTGGGAATGGAGGCCCGAACACTGTGCGTGGAGCCATGGACGTGGAAAAGGGCTCTGCCGAACATTTGCTGCCATGCGGCTTCTTGGCACCCCCTCGGCAACCCACCTCTGGCCCGCCGCCCTCCCCGTCCACGTGCCGCTGCTCTCCACCCAATGGGGCGGTCGACGCGGCTGAGGGCGAGTCCACGCGCACCTCCAGGATGCGGCGGGGTGAAGGCATGGAGCGGGGCGAAATCTCCTGCAGCCCAACAACAATACGGCTAGCGATCTAAGATAGTGACCATTAATAGCTACTTGTACACAGGACAAAATGCCAAGAAGAAGCTCCATCGACCCTAGAACGGCAAGGCTTTCATTCTAGACTGGAAGTACACCGCAAGGCCTACGTTAGGGGAGCAGTTGGTTGCCGCTTGCCGTCCTGAGTACATTGCTTTGCAGCGGTGTTGGAGCAGCGCACCCTGTGACCTACCGGGCTGACGTTGCCGATTGCCGCCTCCAGCCCGTCCAGGAACGGCTTGTACAGCACGTGCCTGCCCGTCTTGCCGTACGTGTTGACAGACAGCAGCTCCAGCACCGTGGACGCGGCCACCTGGCGCATCAGCGCTGCGCACTCCTTGGCCAGCCACGCCTCCAGCTGCAGCCGGGGCACGCAGCCCGAGTTGATCCTGCAAGCACGGCCACGACCGTTTAGGCACCCATGACCCAACACTGCCCGCTGCCTCGCCCTCAGGCGCCTGCAGAACCCTGGACACCGCCTTGCCTCACATTGCCTTGCGTTTGTGCTGGAGCCATCGCTGCGTAACGCTATGGAAGATGCCCGCCACGCCCTGAAAAGTGCGCACATGGCGGGTGAGGAATGCACGGACAGCGCGCGTACCTGTCGTTTGAGGCGCACAGGCGGTGCAGCTCCAGCAACGGGCCCTTGTAGGGGGCGTGGGCGTGCCGCCGCACACGGGCTGACGGCGAGGACGGCGCGGCAGATGTCCCGGTGACAGGCCTTCAGGAAAAAAAGCACGTGAAGACAGCCTCAGCAAGCTATTGAACGAGCTCGGGTACCTCACAAGCATGTTGTCATCCTTGCCCAGTCAAGTAGCGCAGGGTCTGTGGCAGGGGTAATCAAAGCACCGGCGAGGGGAAGCGCTGGGCCTTGCCTAGTTGCCCACCTGCTCTTGACACTTGGCGGGTGGTGTATGTGCACCTGCTGCAGCCCCTTGACCACCTCCACCACGGGGCCCTCCTCCAGGCCCCCTGGCGACGCCTGGCCGTGCCGCGGCGACAGCTCGGCCTCACCGTAGTCGTGGGCCATCTGGGTTGGACAGAAACATGGTGCACACACACAGCATGGGTTGGCATAGCCCATGCTACTGTCATCACTCCACCTATTACCTGTTTGCTTCATGCTAGTGTTGTCCCAGTTGATTACCGTATCCTAGGTCGTAGCCATCTAGCCTTTGGAATTAATGGCGTTGCCTTGTTTGCCGAGTCCTAGGTGCCGCACATGGATTCTGGGCATCTGCACTGCTACGTAGCTATGTACGGCCACGGTGAGCATGTTACCACTGTACGGATCCGTCTGTGGCCTCGTGCTTGCTGCGCACTGTCTACGCACCTCGGGCACGATGGCGTGCCTGGCCAGCTCAAAGTACTCCCGGATCAGCGGGTCAAAGGAGAACTCGATCCGGTTGGCACGGTTGGTGAAGAGGCGCCCCAGGCCCGGGAACACCACCTGCAAAGACACGCAGCAAGAGACACTGCATGAGAAGGCCTAGTCTGTCTTCAGCACATGTGGACAGCCAACGGCTGTCCGTGGCACAAGCAGGTGGCAGGATAACAAGCAGGTGGCGGGGAGGTGAAATATCTTTACGAGCGACGAATGCCAGATTCAGGTGTGCCGTGCGGTTCCTGTTGACTGACCTGCACCGGTCTCCCTGACAGGATGTGCACCCCCAGCCGCTGCACCAGCTCCTGCAGCAGCCGCTGGCTGACCCCACGGTGCACCGCGGCCGCTGTTGCCAGCATCCCGTAGTTTGGCTGGATGATGGGGCAGCGCCCTCCTGCGGTCAGGGGAGACACCGCTCAGCGAGTCTGTACGCAGCAGCTCTCGCAGCCGGAACACATGTCAGCGTGCTGCCCAGGATTGATCACTTACCAATGCTGGTTTTGGGGCGCTCCTGTGAGACATTGTTGTAGCGGCCCTCCAGCAGAGTGAAGGCCGGGCGCACCTTTGAGCGGCTGTCACCCACCACAGGCCCCACGCGGAAGGTGCCGAGGTGGGGCACCAGGACACCCTTCTGTTGCTTCAGAGCGTCTACGGGAAACGACACGGTATGGGGTGGTAGGTCAATTAGGAGGGATGCCAGGATCAAATGCCCCCGGGGAAATAGCCAGCCTGGGTCAGCATGCCGCCACCCTGGGGTGGGCCGCTGTGCCCCTTAGTTCCCAAGCCCTTGGGAATGCTAAATGGGAAGCCCAAGTCCTCAGCTCTGCAGCCTGTTGGCCCCTTCCTCGACATGTCAGTGTTGCTGCAACCTACGCATGTCTGCAAGGCCTCCACCAGAGCGTGTGGTGCTAGGCACAGGCGTCGAGCAGCCCTTCAAGGCAACGGCAAGGTCCAGCTGAAACCACGCCCGCCGGGATGCCCAACTTACCAACTATGAAGCTTGCGAGCTTTGCCCAGAGGGCGCTTACAGCTGACGCAGGGACTTTGTTCTTGAAACAGAATGTCCCTGCCGCGACCTCCGCACATAGCACATGCTCTGATACGTGGTCCATTACTATGATCTATGCTCAGCAAAACGCAGTGCCAAGCTCAACGCTATCGTTGTCAAGAGAAGTCCATCATTGGTCCACCCTGGTCAAACCAAGAGAAAGCGTAGCGATGAGCATATACGGTTTGCTGGCTTCCCCTTATAGAATTTCTAGTGTAAAGTAGCTGACAAACAAGAGCTACGGCCTTGGCGCGCCGCGCGGGCAGTAGTCGACCAGTAATAGGCGACCAGTAATAGGCTGTGATGGACAGACACATGCAAGGTACCAGTACCAGAGGCTTCTAGTCAATCACGCCGATTGCCTGTTGCTGCAGCGACGAAGATGTCAGGGTACGGGCAGTACGGCTCTACCTACCTGGTTTGCTGCAAGAACGTTTCATACAGGGACACATAAACGGCACCCGCCCCATGCGCTACACATGCGACACGCACACCTCATCCGCCCCGCCCAAGGCCCAATACCGAAACCCCAGGTGTCAGCAGGAAAGCAGCTGCAGGTGGTGCTGCAGGTGGTGTTTGGTGGACCCTCCACCGTACGAGCACCAGGCCACACCCCAGCCTCACCCCTCGCAGGCACAACCTGCAGAGGCTCAGTACGCAACGCCAGGAAGGCGGCTGAGGCAGGTTTGCCGCATATTGTACTACTTATTCTGCCATGGGCAGCGAACAGCCGGATAGACGTGGCACACAAAATGGCAATTTACCGGCGGTACATGCAGCTGAACGGCCACTGGCAGCGTCTCTGCAAGGCGCTGCGCGCTAAAGGGTAAGTGCATTCAAACACTTACAAGTATGGCTGCAAGCTGCAGGGCAAAATACGGAACAAGTCTGCCCACGTCCTTCAACACCACCGCCCATCAAGTAAGCTGGAACCCTGATTGGCTCCGAAAGCATTCGGATACGGTTACGGCAGCCGTACATACATTCCCACATCAAACACCAACTGAGCCAGGTCCTACACCAACATTATCACCACACCACATGTCAGGGTGTGAAGCGTTACCGTGAACCAGTCCCGGGAACCCAGGATGCAGTGCAGGCTGTACGCCAGTGCCAGCTTGGCAAGCTCCTGCACGCTTGCCACTAAGGGAGTAATCAATTATGCAGACAAGCGAGCGGCGTCCAACAAACTAGTTCATTTACAGCGCGTTGTTGCGGCCAACCTGCATGGCGTGTGGGGCACCATGCACGGCGAACCTATCCACCTGCGGCACATGCATATGGCACCTGCCGTATACACTGCTCAATAGCCCACATTACCGCAAACAGGCCTGCCTTCGACTTATTGTTCTCGCGGCATCTTGCTGCGTGAGTTACGTACTTTTGCCACCAGACTGCACGCATCCTCAGCCTCACATCCCCCCTTACACTCACGCGCAGCCCCTCACTCGACTGCTACCCTCCGCCTCCTCTCCTTGCCCTTGCCCCGCCTCCGCTTCGTCCACAGGCTCACCATCCCACTCCTCATACCCCACCTCCTCACCTGCTGCATCCGCCTCCGCCTCCGCGCTCGCCTCTCCCCCCCACTGGCCCCCCTCACCCCAGCCCAAGCTTCCAAGCAGCTGCATCAAGCTCCTCGTGCGCGCCAGCCGTACCAGAGGACTCACGCCCACCTGTGCGCCCACCAGCCCGCCCATGCCCGCCAACGGCGTATGTACGACAGGCCGGCCCACCAGCCGTACAACCGCAGTGTGCCTGCCCGCGCCTTGCAGCGCGGGGGCGCTCGGGGAATACGGTGAAGGATACGGTACCAGGCCAACTGCCGTAGACCGTCGCGATACGCTGAAGGAACCGACGGGTGATACCGGCTGTGGGGTGGTGGCGGCGGGGGTGTAGAAGGGGCTGCCGGCGGCGGGCGCCTCGGCCCACGCGGCGCTGGCGGCGCGGGTAAGTCCGCGCGGGGCGGAGCCGCCGCCGGGGCGGAAACTGCCGGCGGCGGTGGTCGAGTGACGGCTTTGGAGGCCGCGGCGGGTGGCCTGCTGTTGTTGTGCCTGCCACATCTGGCGGAGGGAAGCACGCGGTGCGTGGGAGGGGGACGAGGGGGACGAGAGCGCCGGGCCGGCGGCAGAGGCGGCGCGGGCCATACGCAGCCGGGGGCGCAGGGAGGGCAGCGATGGCGGCTGTGACGGGGGGCGAGGGGGCAGCTGGGAGGAGGAGAGCCGGGTGTGCAGCCCGGGGCTGAGCGGGGCGCCGCCGGCAGAGGCACGCCCGGGGGTGGGCGTCCAGTCGCCGTCCATGGGGGCCGCGAAGGGTGACACCCCGCTGACGTCGGCAGCTCCCATCAGCAGCTGCTGGCCGCCGCCCATCGCAGCGGCCGCGTCCGCAGCTGCCTGTCCCTCTCGCTCCATGATGCGTTGCTGCTCTTGCGGGTCCAACACCACTGGGACCCCCTCCGGGATGGGAGCGAAGCCCGGGTCCGGCGGATGGAAGGGCACGTGGCCATCCACCATGGGCATCCCCTCCTGGCACCACAGCCGCCGCATGGCCCCCGACCTCGCCCGGGCCACCCCGTCCTGCTCCTCCTGCCCCACCACCAGACCCACATGCTTGCCGCCCTCGCCCTCCGTCTCCACGCCCACACGCACGCCCTCCAGACCCCCCAGCTCCTCGTCGCCCGGGACCACCATCGAGCTGCCCCACCTCACCACCAGGCCCTGCTGCTGCGCCTCCACATCCTCCGCGCTCCACACCAGCTGCTCCTGCACCCCGCCCCTGCTGCCCTCCACCTCCTCGGCCCCCTCCTTCGGGACCTCCATCTCGGGCACGAAGTACAGCAGCGGCAGGGGCAGCAGCATGGCCGCGTTGCACAGCGCCACCAGCAGCAGCAGCCGGCCGCCCTCCTCGCTGGCGGCGCCGCCGCTGCCGTCGTCCGCGTCTTCCCCTGTGACGCCGCAGGCACGTGTCAGCAGCGCGCCCAGGGCCCCGCTGAGCGCGCCGCTGAGGTTGAGCATGGAGTAGAGGCAGGCGTAGAGGGTGGCCTCCACGCCAGGGGGGCACACGCGGGCCGACAGGGCCAGCATGGGGGTCATCATGACCTGTTGGCCGGACGGATGCACACGTTGGTGTGGGGACGTAGAAAGAGAAGCACGGGCCACGTGCTACGCCGGAGTACTGGACACGCGCAACCGGTCCTTGATAACAAAAGAGTGTGCAAGTAGTCCATAGCCAGGCTCCCAGGATGGCAGAGTGGTTGCGCAAGGCAGGGCCATGCCGCGCTTGCCAGGATTGTACAGCGACGACGGAAGCTCTGCCATATGCCATGTGCACACACAGCGCACAGGGGGCGCTCGGGCTCCCTAATGAACGCCTCAGCCACACATGCCATATAGCTGCACACCACAATGCTGATACAACCGCCCTACAGGCAGAGATTGCAGCCCCTTGGGTCCACAACCCTTCCCAGAAGCCAGCGGCCCCACCTCTGCAATGGCGCTGAGCATGGCGTAGTCCCCCAACACGAAGAGCTGCAGCACAGGGCAGCACAAGGGTGCGGCAGCAGGCAATACGAGGTTGAGATGGTAGGCAGCACGCAATGAATGAGGGATACCCGGCCAGGGATCGTCGTTTCCGCAGCTGCGGTTACAGGCTAAAAACCCCCTCGCTGTATGAACCCGTCCGCTGCGGCCCTGCTGTGGCAGGCACGCACCTTATCGCTGATGCCCAGCCGCACGTTGAGCCGTGACACCAGCAGCAGCTGCGTGGCGCTGAAGGCGCTGCCCAGCAGGGCGCACCACAACAGCATCACGCGCAGCGGCCGATGAACCAGCAGCCACTGGTATAGTAGCACGCCTGGGGGGATCGGAAGGGGGTTAGGCGGTCGGAAGACAGCGAAGGGAAGGGGAAACAGCAAGGGGTGTAGCGTTCAGGGATTTCGCTGCCAGATGCTGGCTGCCAGCCGGGCTGGTGCTGCAGCCAGGCCAAGGCGTGCTCGACTGTGCATGCCATTCCGTCGCGCGCAGTCCAAGAAGAGCCCAGCGGGTTGGACAAGGAGGTTGATCAAAATAGGTTGACCCAGGTCCTCTGTGCACGTGTCCGCCCCGCCGTGCTTACCACCGACGCCTGCAAAGCTGCCCGCAAGGTACACCATCTCCTGGAACTGCGCGCTAAAGTGCAGCGTGGTGGTCTGGAAGTAGAACATGGCGGCGGAGGGGCTGGGGCAGGCCTGCGGGGACGCGCCGTTACAAGGGGTTACTTTGGACTGCATTAGCTGGCAAGTACAGGAGCTCACAATACTCGCCCAGCCACACCGCGCTTCCCCTCCATACAAGCCCTAGGACAGCCTTATCTCTACAGGGCGCCGCTTCGGCAACTGGGGTTGGCTTGAGGCTGCAGATGGTGACAGCGGCACCTCACCTGCCAGCAGAAGATGAAGACGGCCGGTGCAAGGATGGTGGGCGAGGACAGCGTGGTGGCCACCGTGCGGATGAGGCCAGCGGCGGTCTGGGGTGCACGGCTCGCTGGGCCGGGGGACCCAGGCGGGGTGCCCAAGGTGCGACGCGACCCCGCCACGCTGGGCGGGCGGTGCAGGGAGATGAAACCAGAGCCGCGGGGCGACAACACGCGAGCCGCAAGCCTGGCTTCACCCACATGCTGCTCCTCGTGCCCCGCGCCTGCTCCTTCATTACTGCCGTTGGCAGCAGGGTCGGTGCTTTGTGCAGCGAAGACGCTCCCATTACGGAAGCTGGGACTGCCGTGCTCTCTCTCGCCAACCCTGCCCTCCCCCTCGCCCTCACCGTCGCCCCCAGCAAGCAGTGGCTCCCGCAGCGCCCCCTCCTCCCCCTCAACCCCGTACCCCGCCGCACGCTTCCCCCCGTCCGACCCGCGCCAAAGCGTACGCTGCAACCCATCATGGTAAGCCCTGTCCAGCTGCTCAGGCCGCTGCCCCACTGCGCTTGCTGGGCTTGCAAGGGCGGCCAGAGGTGCCACGACAGCAGGCGGCATGGGCACCACCGCGGCCTCCTTGCCCACAGGCACCTCGGTGATGAGCGCAGCGCAGGCTGCGTCCAGCAGCAGGCCGCCCGCCGCCAGCACGAACACGGGCCGGGGGCCGTAGCTGTCCAGCAGCACACCGGTGCTGTAGGCGGACAGCACTGCGCCGCTGGTGTAGGTGATCCAGGACAGGGCCTGGTAGAAGCTGGCAACGTCCTGCAGGTCCGGGCAAGCGGGGAATGGGGTTAGGGAGGGTGTATGGCACAGGCGCGGAGTGGCATGTTCCTGCTGCTGGTGTTCGCATTTTCCATGTGTGGCCAACGCAACCCGCTGACACGCTTGGCGGAAGTTTTGCCACAGGCTGCACACATGGGAGGCAGACGTGGTACTGTTCCGCCCTGAAGGACTGGTAGGGCTAACAGCCACTCGCTGCACAGTTGCTTTGTTGCACCCACCAGGCGCGTGCATGTGTCTAATTGACTAACCCGTCACCCACCCCCCGCCCCGGGCACCTTCCACACAGCCCTCAACCCTCTCCAGCACCGCCCCAGCCCTGCCCTGCCCCCCGCCCGCCACCCACCTGCTCGTGCCCCTGCGACATGCCCACCAGCACTGCGTCCGCGATGACCTGCGTCCACGCAGTGCAGGCATTGGCCACCACCAGCAGTAGCGCGGCCAGCGCCATCGGGGCGGCGACGGAGCCCGACTCCGAGTCGGGGTGCGCACCCGCGCCGGCGGGGTCCCATGCCAGTAGCCACCAGCACGCTGACCCTGTGGGACAGTCAAGGTACCGAGAGGACACGGGCTGTGAGGGAGCTGGTTGTGGGTCTGGAAGGATGCAGGAGCTTGCAAGGGTCGCCTCCACATGCCGATACGTGCGCTGTGGGGAGCAACGTATTGGTGTCGCGAGGAGGAAGTAGTAGGGAGGCGCGCTGTGGAGGGCTTGCTTGTGGTGTGGTACTGCTGTAGCTGTTCGTAATATCTGGTGGTGCGCACCTGTGAGCCCGACCAGTAGCAGGTACGCCTTGCGCCTGTAGCCCATGAGGGGGCACAGGTCCGTGATAAGGCCCAGCAGCGGCGTCAGCTCCCACGGGATCTGTCCAGCGGTCTGGAACAAGCCCGCCTGCAGAGGCGCAACAAACGGACGCTTAAATACCAGTTGAAACTGTTATGGTTCAGGTCCATTCCAGTACCCGATGCACTCTTTCTCTGGGGCATGTACGGTAGGCTCCGTCCCTGACCAGCACATGCACGTCTGCGTCCGGTCCATGCTTACGCTGGATGGGCCCAGCCCCAGGGTGTCCTTGCAGTAGTACGCAACAGCCAACGTCGCCATGTCCAGAATCCCCTCGACCAGGTAGACTGCGGGGAGGCAGCGTTGTGGAAGATCATTGTGAGGTACCTCGCTGTGCGTGCCAGCAAAGCGGTGCTGTGACAGGCAACAAGCTGTGCAGAGCGTGGTCGGATTGCAGTAGTAGAGCTCTGGCTGTGGCTCCTCGTGGATGTGCTGGTTGTCGTCCTGTTGGGGTTTGTGCGTTGTTCGAGCTGGCCCACCGGGCAGCACCCGTGTTACGTGTGGCCTCAGCACGCCAGTACCCAGGTTGGATCCCCAAACGTTCCTTTACAGCACCACGCACCGATTGAAACTCCCAGGAGGTCCCAGCGCCAATCTATGCGCTGCAGAACACTCAGACCTTCCTTCTTGTTTGTCATGGCGGAAGGAGGAGCTGACAGCGCAGTACACGAGGGAAGCTGCCCCGCGCACACCAGGCCAATGCTATAGTGGCTTGGTCGTGTATGTTTTCGCCCTTGCGGGCGTGGCAGAACCGTCTAACCACATTCCGTCTGGGAACAGCGCCCTGGGCGCTGGCGACTACCAAGCAGCCTGAGGCCTACGCTTGAAACCTTGTTCCTTTTAATTACCACTGGTAGAGCTATTGAGCGTCAGCGTATGGCTCTGGGGCATTACTCGGAATTTTGTATTTTGGTAATCGCCCTAGTTCCGGTTGGGGCCCAGCATATGTCGAGGCAAAACACGTTTCATTTTGCATACGGTCCATTGATTATAGCGCGCACGAGTAAAAGCGTACCCGCAACCCTGGAGGCGCAAGCCAGCAACCCTAACAACGGCCTGCTAAGCATCGGAAGCCGTGGGCAGCTCACACGCTTGCCAGAGGCGCAGCACCCAAACACCCCTAGCAACCCGTTCACTCCTCCCATGCCAATAGCACTGACCCAAATCGTTCACGCGCAACAAGCAACGCGAGTCGGCAACACCCTTCCCTGTGCTCGCCGCTCCTCACCGCCCCGGTGCCCTCTCAGTCACCCACTGCCGGAACGCCTGATACTCCTCGAAGAACACGCTCCCTGGCGCAACATCCTTCAGCTGCACCACCTCCTGCAGCAACCTCTCCACCACCGCGCTCGCGGCCTCGCCCCCCGGCTGCTCCACGCTTCCCGCCAACCCCACCAGCTGCCTTCCCAGCCTCAGCGCCGCACACCGCACCTCATCCGCCGCATCGTACAGCCTCGCGGATACAACCCCACACGCCGACGGAATCATACCGCCCACTGCTACCACCCCGTCACCCGCCTCCGCACCACCTTCTCCTCCGCTGCAAACGCGCCGCAGCAGCAGCCCCAGGTCGTCGCACGCCTGCAGCCTGCACAGCGCGCTGCCGCACACCTCCGTGCACGCGCCCAGCAGCTTCACCAGCACAGGCAGGCGGCCCGCCAGCGCCCCCCTGTCCACCAGCCCGCGGCTCACAGCCACGTGCAGACACCGCAGCGCGCCCAGCAGGGCAGGTGCCGGAAGCTCCTGGCAGCTGCCCAGCAACCCCTCCACAGCATCCAGCAACAGCCCACTAGCGCCACCCGTCGCGGCCTCTGCACCGCCTTGCACGCCTCCCCCTTGCCCGCTGCCCCCGTCCATTTCGGCATCCCCTGCCGCGTCAGCCGCTGCCTCCACCGGCCCCGTAGGCTGCATGCGTGGTACAGCCCACAGGCAGGCCTCGAGACACAGGACCACCATGGCAGCGCACCTGGGGTGGCGGGGGAGCCAGGGCACCTGCTCGCATACCTTGCGTCCCACGGCCGCAGTGCTCCCCCGCGCCCAGAACAGCTGGCCCCCGGCGGAGACGTCCAATGCCTGTGGCTTTGTGTCGATGTCCATGCATGCACCTGCTGGCCCCTGGTCCTCGGGTGCAGGGGAGGGCTGTGTTGGGGGCGGCAGCAGGGCAAGGTGGTCCGGCACGGGACCCTCCGCGGGGAGGGTGCGGGCGAGGAGCTCCTCCGGCGCCAGCATCAGGTACGACAGGACGGCGTACGGCAGCATGAGGCGGCACAGCACGCCGGTGACAAGCTGGACGTTCGGGGAGTTCCCTGGCTGTACCTGTTGGTTGAGGGCAAGGGGTCAATGATGTCAGTGCACGAGCCTTTCCCAGGCACATCTACCGGCCGCAGGGCCAATGGTCAGCCACGGGTGGGACAACAGCAATCACAGAAAGTAATGCCACTGCCTATCACGCATGCAGTGCGCCCCTGCTTTATGCTGCTTATGCTACGTATGGCCTTCTCCGGTCCTTCGCGAGTTCAGCACACGTGCACACGCCGCGTACCGCTTGCGGCTCAAGTAGTGCAACTTCCCGTGTTGCCATGCCGTGATGCGAAGGGCACTGCTCCTCCCCATGCCCACTCCTCCCCCTCCCCACGACACCCACCCTGTCCAGCAGCTCCACGCGGTGTGCCTCTACCAGCTCATCCGCGCCTCCCGCGCAGCCGCACACCTCCGCCATCCGCTGCACCAATGCCTCCACCTCGCCCTCGCTGCCCGCGCCCTCGGCCTCAGAGGAGGGCGCACCACCCGCCGGCGCGGCAGCCAGCAGGGCGGGCGGGAGGCCGGGCAGCGCGGGGGCTGCCGCTGCCGCCCGGCCAGGCGCACGCAGGTGCAAGCACACCCACAGCAGGTCAGCTGCGTGGCGGTGGCAGGCGGGGCCGCACGTGTCCACAAGCTGCTGCACTACCTCCCGCAGGGCCCTGGCCGCCAGCAGGAGGGTGAAAGCGGATATCTTGGTATGCCTTGTGCACAGAGGTTCCTTTACAGCATGCAGCACCAAAAGCCCTGTGCCTGCCATAACAGCACATGCGTGCGGGCGGAACGGAACGACTGTGTGCAGTCGGCGATCGCGGAGCCCTGCGGCGTTTGTTCGGGGGCAGTAACAGGGAAGGAGCTATAGTAACCCCATTATGCGTACGCAGCGGCACATCAGCAGCACTTGAACAAGTGTTCAGTCTCCCAACGCACCTCCTCACGCGCGTGTCCTCACTGGTCAGCAGGGGCTCCAGGCTCAGCAGCTGCAGCACAGCGGGCAGGTGGCCGTCCAGCGCACGCCGCGGACCCGCGCCCCTGCAGCGCCAACCCCATGCAGAGTGTTCATACTCGGCTCCTCAGCAGTCCACACTGAGCGAACACCATAATGACCTTTGGTGAACCTGCTTTTACCCTGTGGACCGAGGTACCTATCCGGTGACGTGTCTTGCGGTCTTTGAGTTGACCCTGGAGCCCACGGGTCCTGACATGCTGTGTTCCGTACCTATCATGTAAACAGCAAACAAACAAACAAACGTACCTGACCACGCAGGCGAGCACCTCCAGCGCCGCGGCGCGCTGCCCCACGTCCGCCGCCTCGTCCCCCACACGCGGCCCCAGCAGCTGCAGCGCCAGCTCGGGGTCCGTGAAGGCGCCCACGATGGCACAGCAGTCGCGGATGGCAGGCCGCACCTCGGGGTCCGTGATGGCCTGCGCAGGTCCGGGCGCAGCAAACAAGTACGTTTGCCCGGTATACATAGGCCACACTCTTGACACTGTCATGCAGGCGCAGGGTTTCCTCCGGTTCCCCAGGACGTAGTGCTGCGGTCGCAACCAGTGCCTCAGTGGTCGCAACCAGTGCCTCAGTGGTCGCAACCAGTGCCTCAGTGCATGAACTAAGGTGCTTTTTCAGGCCAGTCGCAGGGCCCCGTCCTCTTTCGTAAGCAGGTATTGCGCAGTGCGGCTTCGCCTATGCCACACACCTTGACAAGCGCCGGCATGACCAGGTGGAGGTGCTGCTCGCTCCACTCCTCCACCAGCACCAGCTGCGTGCGCAGCAGCGCGGCGGCGCGGCGGCGCGCCTCCAGCATCCAGCTGGTCACCTCCTCGCTCAGCGCGCCCACGATGCGGCTGAAGTTGCTCTGCACCAGCCGCCGCGTGCCCAGGCGCGGGCGGGACGTCAGCGGCCCTGGCAACACGAACACGGCTCGACCACCTGCGGTGCAGCATCGTACCAACTCCCAGGTAAGACCTCGTCCCCATTATGCCAGTTCATTATTAGGTCTCAGCACAGGCCAGGAGAGGAGTTCTGGAGTCAAGAGGCATGGGAGGGTATTTGGAGTCGGGGAGGAAAGGGGAAGCAGCGGGCGCGCACCGTTGACGGTTTCCTCGCCCTGCGAGGCGCTGCCGTACACGTATCCTGCCGCGCCCGGCGCCTGCCAGCCTATGCCGTGCGCCTCCTCCGGCAGGTACGGCAGCGTCTCCTTGAGGTCCTTCTCGTGGTCCTGCTCATACTGCACGCCAAGCCGCTCCAGCAGCCCCACAGCGTCCGCCTGCAACGGAGATAGATACAAAATAGAGCGCCAGGGCAACAAGTACTACGCTTAGCCGAAAGCGCTGTACGCGACGCACGCGGCACGCGCTGACCCTATGAGGGGAGCAGCTGTGCGGCAGGAAGTGCTGGTAAGGTTAGGAAGCAGGGGCGTGGGCAGCGCTGCCAGGAGCCGCACCTGGATTTCAGGGACCTCGTCGTTGAGGGCGGACAGCACGAAGGGCAGCAGGCGCGCCTCGTGGTCCAGCCGCTCGCGCAGCCCCGTCATCCAGTCGCCCAGCACCGCAAGGAACTCGCGCCGCACGGCGGGGTGGGGGTCGGCGGCCAGCTTGCCACAGAAGTTGACCTGCACGAGGGAATAACGCAGTCCAGAGCCTTTGCCGCAACGGACCAGCACCGGTAACAGGATGGGGCCAGGCGATGGGCTGAGGCCTGAGCTGGGACGGCAGGCTCGTCTTGCACAGCGGAGCCGTGTCAGCCGGGAGCATATGCAGGGTACAAGATGTAATAAGCGATTCAGAACGAAGCTGGCGGGTGTTTACAGGTTTATCAATGATGGCTTTGGCTACTAAATGTCTACTCCGCACCTTCAGGTCGTCCCCGTAGAAGGCCTTGATGGCGATGACGTTGGGGTCCCGCCACGCAACCATCTCCAGGATCATCTCGTGCGCTCCCTGGCGCCATGGCACGTGTCAGAGGACAGGAGTGGCGTGCACGCGTGAGCTGCTGCCGCTCGTGCAAGCTGTGCTGCAAAGTCGCACCACAGCGCAACAGTGGTAGCAAGACAAGGCCAGCCTCAATACCACGGCGTTAGCAACACCTCAAATGTCACCTGGCAGCCCTGGACACCCACAGCAGCCCACAGCCATGGTATGCAGGCAGTGGGACGCAGCTCACCTGGTGCATGGTGGGCCGCAGCGCCCGCAGCGCGGCGATGCGCACCTTGTGCCGCTTCGCAGTGGTGAGCGGCATCACCGCCGCCACCAGCTGCTTGGCGACCGGGTGCAGCCGCGGCCCCAACGCATCTGCACCATGCAAAGCACCAACACGACCGAATGTGCCTCAGCTAACATTCAGGTATCCGTGTCATCGACCAGTGCCAAGCTCCGCACCACGCAGTACAGCCAATCTTTCAGCCATTTGGGTTGCATCAAATGTACCTGCCTTCACCCCCTCAGCGCGCCCACATCGCCTACCGTTGAGCTCGATCAGCACGGCGCACGACTCCTCCTGCACCTCGTGGAAGGGGTCATCGCACACCGCCTGCAGCACCGCCACGGCGTCCCCAACATACGCGCCAAAGGACTTGCCGCCCAGCGCCACCAGCGCGCGCAGCAGCCGCACCAGCGCCAGCCGCACCTCCTCACACGGCTCCGTCAGGTTCTGGCGCAGCACAACAAACATCAAAGTTAAGCGGCAGCGGGGCTCTTGCTTCGCGCCCCAGCTTGCGCGGTGGCTCTTGCTCCTGACTCTCTACTATGGTACTACTTAAACAGTAGGGGTTCCAGGGATGGAGTGACCCGCTCATGCGTCAATCGGGAGTAGCAAGCAGGGCGTGAGGCGCATTGGACAGTGCCAGATCGCCAGGCCGACGCACCTTGCTTCCTTCTTCTTTGGGCAGGAGCCGCTCGCACAGCACTGGCACAGCGTAGGGCAGCAGCGAGAGCACCGCCTGTGGAGCGGCCTGCGTGCAGGGCCAGCCGAAGACGACAACCAATGTCATGGGACGATGACAGGCTTGTGCACATGCGCATAATCTCCGGTTCAGATCACGAACGCCCGTGCCTGTACACTGAAGCTCAGGCCCGGAGAAGCATAGTGACCGAGTGGGTTAAGGGACGTTCTCTGCATGCGCCCGCCCTGGTGCCCCCCTCCTGCTTGACGCTTATGCTCCGTGTGTTGCACCCTGCCTCACTTGTAGAGCACAAGAGGACTTCCAATTCTTGCATCGCAGCGCAAAAGCTACACTGCGCAAGTGGCTGCAGTTGCCCTGCCAGCTCACACTCGTCGCCCATAGGTCAACACACACCTGTAGCAGTGCCAATAAGCTCGTCACTGCCATCTCACGGCAGCTGTCGGGCGGGTCATCGAAGCGCCTCAGCAGCGCCTTCCCTAGGCCGTCCCCCTCCAGCCGCTCCGTAAGCCACGCCTCGCCCAGCAGCGGGTTGTCAACCAGGTTGGCCTGCTGACAGGAACCGCCATGGGACTGTCAAGTGGCTTCAAGGCGGGCACACTGCATGGTGTCGCTCAGTTCTGAGCATGGACCCGGTGAGCAGAAAAGCAGGGGTGGTGGCAGTGCTCTAGGTCGCTGCCGAGCAAAGCTGTCCTGGTGCATCCAGTGGGCTGAACCCAGGCGGACACGCCGTTGCGCGGGTAGCTTGCCTTTATGTCCTGCAGCGCCTTCCGGCGTGTGCTTTGGGAGCTGTCCTTCAGCCCCGCCACATAGCGTGCCACGAGTTGCTGGGCGGCTTCTGGGGATGGCTTGACGGCCCTCAGTGAGCCAGAAGCTGCTGTGCTGCCGGCAGACGTAAAGGTGGATCCCCCGAGGCCACCGTCCCCCACCCCGCGTCCGGGGGCGGGTTGGGGAACAGTGGCGGTGTCGCAAACCGCTTGTCGCGCAGTGCTATCCGCCGTGCCTGTTGGCTGTTGTACCTTGCTTGCGTTTGGCTGCTGCTTGGCTGCGATTTTGCCAGACTTCGGGTCGCTGCTGAACCCTTGCCATAGTTTTTCGAGGTTCACTCCTCCAACAGCTGGCTTTCCAGCACCTTGACTAGCTTTTAACTTTGCCCATATGTCGTCAACCTGCGATGCCCGCAGTAGTCGCACTCTGTCAATTTCATAGCGGCATGCTGTCTCAAAACCATGCGCGCTGCCCCCTAAGTAACAACCGTAAGGTAAATGACTGATTATCACCTTGCTTCCTGCCTTGCTACCCTCTTGATTCGCCATTCTTGTTCATATCATAGAGCGTGCAGCCGACAGGCCAATAGTTGCAGTTCTCGCAGTCAACAAGTGTTACAAGGTGTATGCGCGGTAAGAATGCGAGTTACGTAATGGCCCCCATGGAACACATATGAACAGTGGTTGGGCAGGTGGTCCCACGGGACGAAATCGGAAGGCACGCTCGCAGCTGTGCAGCACGGTATGAATGTGGGACTGGCCGCGGGAGCTGCACTGCTGAAGTTACTTTGTTTGCTGCCCCGGAATTAGGTAGCACCGTTTTGTGTTGGACTTGGGTGGCTGAGCCCTTGGGAGCCTCAGGCTGCATGTGTGCCCCCTGCGTGCTGCTCTGAGTGTGTTGCCAGCAGAGGGCCCCTGGACGCTCTGTTGCATGTTTGGGACTGGCTCGGGAAAAGCAAGGTCGAAGCTCAACTTTGTTCTTTGCTGCCCTGGAAGTGGCCTCCGGAATCTGCCCCATAAGGCAGAGGGAAGTGGGTTGCGCGCGAAGGCACAAATGCGACAGATAGCATTTTGGTGTTGACGGCGTTGCTTTGTATGAATGCAGAATCACCATTCGTATGGCCTGGTTTCATGCATGGAGACCCTTGAGCCCCCGGCTCGTACAAGGGCCGTTGAACTTGCGGAGGGGCGAACCCTCGCAGTGACACTGGGTCCCGTGGAAGAGTTCCCCTGCAGGTGCCAGACGACAGTTCCTCACGCGTCTCAGCTAGGCTCAGAAAAGATGCATCCTGGCGCCCCCAGGTGATTGGAAGGCTGTGTGCAAGCATTGGATGGGTGGTGTTGCGCTTGGGGCGGCGGTGGCGTCCTGGCTGCCGCATATCAAGGTTGGCATTCCCACCGCGCAGCATAAGCAGTTGATGCGTTTTAGGCTCTGCTGCTGGCCTCTGGCAGCAAACAGGCTGTGCGCGTCTGTGCCCAGGGAGCAGTGAGTCTGCAGAGTGTGTGGAACGGGGGTCGTTGAGGACGAGCGACATGTCCTGCTCGAGTGCCCTGCTTACGCTGACTTGCGGGTTGCAGCTGAGATTTGTGAAGGTGCCACAATGCGTGATGTTATGATGCAAGGTAATCAGGCAAAGCTAGCTGAGTTACTATCGAAGATTTGGTCGAGATGAAGTCAAATTCTTGGAAATGAGTTTGTCGGCCCTTGAGCCTCCGGCTCGTACATGGGTCGTTGCACTTGCGGAGGGGAAGAACCCTCGCTGTGTGTAACACTGACTGACTGACTGGAAGGCTAGGCCAGCCCAGGGGTGCGCCGTGCAGCCTGTCCTGCTCCCCAGCTCTCCATGCAGCTGCATTAGGTCACCGCGTGCTCCCGCGCCTGGTTGCTACCGTGCTCCAGCCCTCGGAACGATTGGACAGGTACCGTAATCAGTTGGTCACTCGGTATTTACAGGTCTCTCACAGTCATTTCACCACGCGGGGCAGTCACTCAGTACCAGGTGGAACAGTACACAGGTGGACGGACCTGCCCGATCCCGTCAAGTCGCGGGTGCAAAGTACATCCCACACACCCCACCCGACGATCTTCCCCACTTGTCCACGGGATTGGTGGGATTCCCAAATGCAAGGGGGGTAAAAAATATCGCTCGTGACATGCCATCCACCAGCCAGTGCTTAATGTGCGCATTGGTAAAGTCAGCCTACACAAGTCAACCCCGCAATAACCTCTAACAACACGTTGGGCAACGTAATCCCACAACTCCGCCACAACAACTCCCGCTAATTTAAACCTGCCGCATCCATTGGACGCTTTCTAGCACTACTGCAGCACGGGCCGTGTCGACGGACACGTCACCCCTCTAGTATGACCTCAATGAAGGCACACGCAAAGGCGCAGGTTCTAAGCGGCGTCTGCGGTCAGTATGGATGCTGCAGACCATGTGTCCTTGTCAGATGCAATTAGCGCAAGTAAGAATCAACTAGGTGGTCAATCAACCGCTAGGGACTAGCCAACAAATGATCTAATCAACCTGGGTATGTCCAATCATCAGAGCGGCTGACAGCGTCCCAACTACGGTCACCTAACATCTACCTAATCAACTAGCAGCCTAAACAGCTTATTCTACCGCCGGCGCCTCCTCTCAAAGCGGGACAGTCCTAGTATTGACCCGCGCTCGTTTGCGACAGAGCCACGGCTGCTGCGGCTGGCAGCGCTGCCGCGCGGCACGTCGGCTGTAGCTCTGGCTGCAACCGACAACGACCCGGACGACACGCCCACGGTCGGCAGCTGCTGCTCCACATCCTCCCGCACCATGCGCGAGGCTGCACGGACAGGCAGCTCCTGCGCCAGGCGGCGCTTGCCCTCCCACGTGTTGTTGCGCAGCGGGTTGAAGCTCTGCACGGGGCAGCAGCTCTGGTAGTTGGACGGCACGTTGTTGTCGGCCAGGGCGTACTGGCAGCGGCCGTAGTAGCACAGGTCGCGCAGCTCGGGGCAGGGCGCCTGCAGCTTGAAGCACCAGGTAGTGTTCTCGGCGTTGGCCACGGTGCGGTTAATGCGCGGGAAGCGCATGGTTGTGTAGACCCCGCCGTTCCAGCGCTCCTCGAAGTTGATCGAGGGGAAGATGACGTCAAGCTCGCCGTCCAGGGTGACGTTCACAATGGCCCTGTTGCACGCGTTCTCGCGGGCTGCAAGGGTGAGCAAGCGGGCCACAACCAAAGGTGCAGTGTTAGCACGAATGCCAGGGAAGGCAGCAGACACTTGACAGGTGGGTAATCGGTCAAGAATGATACTCCAACCCAAATACACATCAGGATTGCCCAGGGCTTACGTGCAATGAGCAGGATGAACTTGTTAAGAAGCATGCCGCAGCAGTGGCTGCTGGGGTCGCAGCTGCGCATCTTGATGGTCCAGCAGTGCTCCTGGGTGTCCTCACGGTAGAAGTATGTGGGCTGATAGGGCGTGTCCTCTGTAGTGCGCTTGCAGTTGTAAAAGGGGAAGCCCGGAGGGATGGAAGGACGAGGGCGAGGAGCCGGCGCGGGCTCTGGGGCCGGCGAGGGGGTGGGGCAACCCGGCGTGCCTGGCGTGCAAGGCTTGGGGGAAGGGGTGGGCGTCGGGGTAGGGGCAGGCGCTGGCGCCGGAGATGGCGTGGGTGCCGGGACGGGGGCGGGAGATGGCTCAGGAGCAGGCGCTGGGGCGGGGCATCCTGGAGAGCCTGGAGTACAAGGCTCAGGGGACGGTGTAGGTGCCGGGGAAGGTGCGGGTGGGAGATCTCGTGAAGGTGTAGGCACTGGGACTGGAGCAGGCGAGGGCTCGGGCGAAGGAGCGGGGGCAGGGCAGCCCGGTGTGCCCAGAGTGCATGGCTCAGGGGACGGTGTAGGTGCCGGGGAAGGTGCGGGTGGGAGATCTCGTGAAGGTGTAGGCACTGGGACTGGAGCAGGCGAGGGCTCGGGCGAAGGAGCGGGGGCAGGGCAGCCCGGTGTGCCCGGAGTGCATGGCTCAGGGGACGGTGACGGTGCCGGGGAAGGAACGGGAGAGGGCTCTGGTGTAGGCACTGGGGCAGGAGTAGGTGAGGGGGAGGGCGTGGGATACACGGGCGCTGGAGAGGGGAAAGAGGTGGGAGACGGTGAGGACGAGGGCGTGGGGGAGTAGACTGGGGAAGGAGCTGGGGCAGGGGCCGGCGAAGGTGAGGGGGAGTAGATTGGGGCGGGCGTCGGGGCAGGGGCCGGCGAGGGCGTGGGGGAGTAGACTGGGGCAGGAGTCGGGGCCGGGGCCGGCGAGGGCGTGGGGGAGTAGACTGGGGCAGGAGTCGGGGCAGGGGACGGGGCCGGAGTTGGCGTGTAGGAGGGTGACGGGGTGGGGACAGGGCTGGGCGAGTAGACTGGGGAAGGAGTAGGAGTGGGTGCCGGGCTGGGCGAGTAGGAGGGTGACGGGGTGGGGACAGGGCTGGGCGAGTAGGCAGGGGAAGGAGTAGGAGTGGGTGCCGGACTGGGTGAGTAGGAGGGTGACGGGGTCGGGACAGGGCTGGGCGAGTAGGCAGGGGAAGGAATAGGAGTGGGCGCCGGGCTGGGCGTGTAGGAGGGTGACGGGGTGGGGACAGGGCTGGGCGAGTAGGCAGGGGAAGGAGTAGGAGTGGGTGCCGGGCTGGGCGTGTAGGAGGGTGACGGGGTGGGGACAGGGCTGGGCGAGTAGGCAGGGGAAGGAGTGGGAGTGGGCGCCGGGCTGGGCGTGTAGGAGGGTGACGGGGTGGGGACAGGGCTGGGCGTGTACGTAGGGGAAGGAGTAGGGGCTGGGCTGGGCGTGTAACTGGGGGAGGGGGCTGGCGCAGGCGTAGGGGACGGAGTGGGGCTGTACGATGGAGATGGAGCAGGGCTAGGGGTGTAGTTGGGAGTGGGTCCGTACGAGGGAGCTGGAGCAGGTGAAGGAGCTGGGCTGGGGCAGCCAGGCGATCCCGGAGTACAAGGCACCTCCGGGGTGCTCGGCCGGGGAGTGGATGGCGAGGGAGTAGGAGCAGGCGGAAGATCACGCGATGGCGTGGGCGAAGGCACGGGCGCGGGAGATGGAGAAGGCGCTACAGCGGGGCAGCCGGGGTAGCCAGGAGGGCAGGGAGGAGCAGGAGCCTCAGGGACGGTGGGCAGGGGGCTTGGAGCAGGAGAGGGAGAGGGCGTGGGGGCCGGGCTGGGAGAGTACACGGGCACCGGGGCAGGGACGGGAGAGTAGGAGGGTGACGGGGTCGGGACAGGGCTGGGCGAGTAGGCAGGGGAAGGAGTAGGAGTGGGCGCCGGGCTGGGCGTGTAGGAGGGTGACGGGGTGGGGACAGGGCTGGGCGAGTAGGCAGGGGAAGGAGTGGGAGTGGGTGCCGGGCTGGGCGTGTAGGAGGGTGACGGGGTGGGGACAGGGCTGGGCGAGTAGGCAGGGGAAGGAGGGGAGTGGGCGCCGGGCTGGGCGTGTAGGAGGGTGACGGGGTGGGGACAGGGCTGGGCGTGTACGTAGGGGAAGGAGTAGGGGCTGGGCTGGGCGTGTAACTGGGGAGGGACTGGCGCAGGCGTAGGGGACGGAGGGGCTGTACGATGGAGATGGAGCAGGGCTAGGGGTGTAGTTGGGAGTGGGTCCGTACGAGGGAGCTGGAGCAGGTGAAGGAGCTGGGCTGGGGCAGCCAGGCGATCCCGGAGTACAAGGCACCTCCGGGGTGCTCGGCCGGGGAGTGGATGGCGAGGGAGTAGGAGCAGGCGGAAGATCACGCGATGGCGTGGGCGAAGGCACGGGCGCGGAGATGGAGAAGGCGCTACAGCGGGGCAGCCGGGGTAGCCAGGAGGGCAGGGAGGAGCAGGAGCCTCAGGGACGGTGGGCAGGGGGCTTGGAGCAGGAGAGGGAGAGGGCGTGGGGGCCGGGCTGGGAGAGTACACGGGCACCGGGGCAGGGAGAGTAGGAGGGTGAGGGGGTCGGGACAGGGCTGGGCGAGTAGGCAGGGGAAGGAGTAGGAGTGGGCGCCGGGCTGGGCGTGTAGGAGGGTGACGGGGTGGGGACAGGGCTGGGCGAGTAGGCAGGGGAAGGAGTGGGAGTGGGTGCCGGGCTGGGCGTGTAGGAGGGTGACGGGGTGGGGACAGGGCTGGGCGAGTAGGCAGGGGAAGGAGTGGGAGGGGCGCCGGGCTGGGCGTGTAGGAGGGTGACGGGGTGGGGACAGGGCTGGGCGTGTACGTAGGGGAAGGAGTAGGGGCTGGGCTGGGCGTGTAACTGGGGGAGGGGGCTGGCGCAGGCGTAGGGGACGGAGTGGGGCTGTACGATGGAGATGGAGCAGGGCTAGGGGTGTAGTTGGGAGTGGGTCCGTACGAGGGAGCTGGAGCAGGTGAAGGAGCTGGGCTGGGGCAGCCAGGAGATCCCGGAGTACAAGGCACCTCCGGGGTGCTCGGCCGGGGAGTGGAGGGCGAGGGAGTAGGAGCAGGCGGAAGATCACGCGATGGCGTGGGCGAAGGCACGGGCGCGGGAGATGGAGAAGGCGCTACAGCGGGCAGCCGGGGTAGCCAGGAGGGCAGGGAGGAGCAGGAGCCTCAGGGACGGTGGGCAGGGGGCTTGGAGCAGGAGAGGGAGAGGGCGTGGGGGCCGGGCTGGGAGAGTACACGGGCACCGGGGCAGGGACGGGAGAGTAGGAGGGTGACGGGGTCGGGACAGGGCTGGGCGAGTAGGCAGGGGAAGGAGTAGGAGTGGGCGCCGGGCTGGGCGTGTAGGAGGGTGACGGGGTGGGGACAGGGCTGGGCGAGTAGGCAGGGGAAGGAGTGGGAGTGGGTGCCGGGCTGGGCGTGTAGGAGGGTGACGGGGTGGGGACAGGGCTGGGCGAGTAGGCAGGGGAAGGAGTGGGAGTGGGCGCCGGGCTGGGCGTGTAGGAGGGTGACGGGGTGGGGACAGGGCTGGGCGTGTACGTAGGGGAAGGAGTAGGGGCTGGGCTGGGCGTGTAACTGGGGGAGGGGACTGGCGCAGGCGTAGGGGACGGAGTGGGGCTGTACGATGGAGATGGAGCAGGGCTAGGGGTGTAGTTGGGAGTGGGTCCGTACGAGGGAGCTGGAGCAGGTGAAGGAGCTGGGCTGGGGCAGCCAGGCGATCCCGGAGTACAAGGCACCTCCGGGGTGCTCGGCCGGGGAGTGGATGGCGAGGGAGTAGGAGCAGGCGGAAGATCACGCGATGGCGTGGGCGAAGGCACGGGCGCGGGAGATGGAGAAGGCGCTACAGCGGGGCAGCCGGGGTAGCCAGGAGGGCAGGGAGGAGCAGGAGCCTCAGGGACGGTGGGCAGGGGGCTTGGAGCAGGAGAGGGAGAGGGCGGGGCCGGGCTGGGAGAGTACACGGGCACCGGGGCAGGGACGGAGAGTAGGAGGGCGACGGGGTCGGGACAGGGCTGGGCGAGTAGGCAGGGGAAGGAGTAGGAGTGGGCGCCGGGCTGGGCGTGTAGGAGGGTGACGGGGTGGGGACAGGGCTGGGCGAGTAGGCAGGGGAAGGAGGGGAGTGGGCGCCGGGCTGGGCGTGTAGGAGGGTGACGGGTGGGGACAGGGCTGGGCGAGTAGGCAGGGGAAGGAGGGAGTGGGCGCCGGGCTGGGCGTGTAGGAGGGTGACGGGGTGGAGACAGGGCTGGGCGTGTACGTAGGGGAAGGAGTAGGGGCTGGGCTGGGCGTGTAACTGGGGAGGGCTGGCGCAGGCGTAGGGGACGGAGTGGGGCTGTACGATGGAGATGGAGCAGGGCTAGGGGTGTAGTTGGGAGTGGGTCCGTACGAGGGAGCTGGAGCAGGTGAAGGAGCTGGGCTGGGGCAGCCAGGAGATCCCGGAGTACAAGGCACCTCCGGGGTGCTCGGCCGGGGAGTGGAGGGCGAGGAGTAGGAGCAGGCGGAAGATCACGCGATGGCGTGGGCGAAGGCACGGGCGCGGAGATGGAGAAGGCGCTACAGCGGGGCAGCCGGGGTAGCCAGGAGGGCAGGGAGGAGCAGGAGCCTCAGGGACGGTGGGCAGGGGGCTTGGAGCAGGAGAGGGAGAGGGCGTGGGGGCCGGGCTGGGAGAGTACACGGGCACCGGGGCAGGGACGGGAGAGTAGGAGGGTGACGGGTCGGGACAGGGCTGGGCGAGTAGGCAGGGGAAGGAGTAGGAGTGGGCGCCGGGCTGGGCGTGTAGGAGGGTGACGGGGTGGGGACAGGGCTGGGCGAGTAGGCAGGGGAAGGGTGGGAGTGGGTGCCGGGCTGGGCGTGTAGGAGGGTGACGGGGTGGGGACAGGGCTGGGCGAGTAGGCAGGGAAGGAGTGGGAGTGGGCGCCGGGCTGGGCGTGTAGGAGGGTGACGGGGTGGGGACAGGGCTGGGCGTGTACGTAGGGGAAAGTAGGGGCTGGGCTGGGCGTGTAACTGGGGAGGGACTGGCGCAGGCGTAGGGACGGAGTGGGGCTGTACGATGGAGATGGAGCAGGGCTAGGGGTGTAGTTGGGAGTGGGTCCGTACGAGGGAGCTGGAGCAGGTGAAGGAGCTGGGCTGGGGCAGCCAGGCGATCCCGGAGTACAAGGCACCTCCGGGGTGCTCGGCCGGGGAGTGGATGGCGAGGGAGTAGGAGCAGGCGGAAGATCACGCGATGGCGTGGGCGAAGGCACGGGCGCGGGAGATGGAGAAGGCGCTACAGCGGGGCAGCCGGGGTAGCCAGGAGGGCAGGGAGGAGCAGGAGCCTCAGGGACGGTGGGCAGGGGGCTTGGAGCAGGAGAGGGAGAGGGCGTGGGGGCCGGGCTGGGAGAGTACACGGGCACCGGGGCAGGGACGGGAGAGTAGGAGGGTGACGGGGTCGGGACAGGGCTGGGCGAGTAGGCAGGGGAAGGAGTAGGAGTGGGCGCCGGGCTGGGCGTGTAGGAGGGTGACGGGGTGGGGACAGGGCTGGGCGAGTAGGCAGGGGAAGGAGTGGGAGTGGGTGCCGGGCTGGGCGTGTAGGAGGGTGACGGGGTGGGGACAGGGCTGGGCGAGTAGGCAGGGGAAGGAGTGGGAGTGGGCGCCGGGCTGGGCGTAGGAGGGTGACGGGGTGGAGACAGGGCTGGGCGTGTACGTAGGGGAAGGAGTAGGGGCTGGGCTGGGCGTGTAACTGGGGGAGGGGGCTGGCGCAGGCGTAGGGGACGGAGTGGGGCTGTACGATGGAGATGGAGCAGGGCTAGGGGTGTAGTTGGGAGTGGGTCCGTACGAGGGAGCTGGAGCAGGTGAAGGAGCTGGGCTGGGGCAGCCAGGAGATCCCGAGTACAAGGCACCTCCGGGGTGCTCGGCCGGGGAGTGGATGGCGAGGGAGTAGGAGCAGGCGGAAGATCACGCGATGGCGTGGGCGAAGGCACGGGCGCGGAGATGGAGAAGGCGCTACAGCGGGGCAGCCGGGGTAGCCAGGAGGGCAGGGAGGAGCAGGAGCCTCAGGGACGGTGGGCAGGGGGCTTGGAGCAGGAGAGGGAGAGGGCGTGGGGGCCGGGCTGGGAGAGTACACGGGCACCGGGGCAGGGACGGGAGAGTAGGAGGGTGACGGGGTCGGGACAGGGCTGGGCGAGTAGGCAGGGGAAGGAGTAGGAGTGGGCGCCGGGCTGGGCGTGTAGGAGGGTGACGGGGTGGGGACAGGGCTGGGCGAGTAGGCAGGGGGAGGGGAGTGGGTGCCGGGCTGGGCGTGTAGGAGGGTGACGGGGTGGGGACAGGGCTGGGCGAGTAGGCAGGGGAAGGAGTGGGAGGGGCGCCGGGCTGGGCGTGTAGGAGGGTGACGGGTGGGGACAGGGCTGGGCGTGTACGTAGGGGAAGGAGTAGGGGCTGGGCTGGGCGTGTAACTGGGGGAGGGGACTGGCGCAGGCGTAGGGACGGAGTGGGGCTGTACGATGGAGATGGAGCAGGGCTAGGGGTGTAGTTGGGAGTGGGTCCGTACGAGGGAGCTGGAGCAGGTGAAGGAGCTGGGCTGGGGCAGCCAGGAGATCCCGGAGTACAAGGCACCTCCGGGGTGCTCGGCCGGGGAGTGGATGGCGAGGGAGTAGGAGCAGGCGGAAGATCACGCGATGGCGTGGGCGAAGGCACGGGCGCGGGAGATGGAGAAGGCGCTACAGCGGGGCAGCCGGGGTAGCCAGGAGGGCAGGGAGGAGCAGGAGCCTCAGGGACGGTGGGCAGGGGGCTTGGAGCAGGAGAGGGAGAGGGCGTGGGGGCCGGGCTGGGAGAGTACACGGGCACCGGGGCAGGGACGGGAGAGTAGGAGGGTGAGGGGGTCGGGACAGGGCTGGGCGAGTAGGCAGGGAAGGAGTAGGAGTGGGCGCCGGGCTGGGCGTGTAGGAGGGTGACGGGGTGGGGACAGGGCTGGGCGAGTAGGCAGGGGAAGGAGTGGGAGTGGGTGCCGGGCTGGGCGTGTAGGAGGGTGACGGGGTGGGGACAGGGCTGGGCGAGTAGGCAGGGGAAGGAGTGGGAGTGGGCGCCGGGCTGGGCGTGTAGGAGGGTGACGGGGTGGGGACAGGGCTGGGCGTGTACGTAGGGGAAGGAGTAGGGGCTGGGCTGGGCGTGTAACTGGGGGAGGGGGCTGGCGCAGGCGTAGGGGACGGAGGGGCTGTACGATGGAGATGGAGCAGGGCTAGGGGTGTAGTTGGGCGTGGGTCCGTACGAGGGAGCTGGAGCAGGTGAAGGAGCTGGGCTGGGGCAGCCAGGAGATCCCGGAGTACAAGGCACCTCCGGGGTGCTCGGCCGGGGAGTGGAGGGCGAGGGAGTAGGAGCAGGCGGAAGATCACGCGATGGCGTGGGCGAAGGCACGGGCGCGGGAGATGGAGAAGGCGCTACAGCGGGGCAGCCGGGGTAGCCAGGAGGGCAGGGAGGAGCAGGAGCCTCAGGGACGGTGGGCAGGGGCTTGGAGCAGGAGAGGGAGAGGGCGTGGGGCCGGGCTGGGAGAGTACACGGGCACCGGGGCAGGGACGGAGAGTAGGAGGGCGACGGGGTCGGGACAGGGCTGGGCGAGTAGGCAGGGGAAGGAGTAGGAGGGCGCCGGGCTGGGCGTGTAGGAGGGTGACGGGGTGGGGACAGGGCTGGGCGAGTAGGCAGGGGAAGGAGTGAGAGTGGGTGCCGGGCTGGGCGTGTAGGAGGGTGACGGGGTGGGGACAGGGCTGGGCGAGTAGGCAGGGGAAGGAGTGGGAGTGGGCGCCGGGCTGGGCGTGTAGGAGGGTGACGGGGTGGGGACAGGGCTGGGCGTGTACGTAGGGGAAGGAGTAGGGGCTGGGCTGGGCGTGTAACTGGGAGGGGGCTGGCGCAGGCGTAGGGGACGTGGGGCTGTACGATGGAGATGGAGCAGGGCTAGGGGTGTAGTTGGGCGTGGGTCCGTACGAGGGAGCTGGAGCAGGTGAAGGAGCTGGGCTGGGGCAGCCAGGAGATCCCGGAGTACAAGGCACCTCCGGGGTGCTCGGCCGGGGAGTGGAGGGCGAGGGAGTAGGAGCAGGCGGAAGATCACGCGATGGCGTGGGCGAAGGCACGGGCGCGGGAGATGGAGAAGGCGCTACAGCGGGGCAGCCGGGGTAGCCAGGAGGGCAGGAGGAGCAGGAGCTTCAGGGACGGTGGGCAGGGGGCTTGGAGCAGGAGAGGGAGAGGGCGTGGGGGCCGGGCTGGGAGAGTACACGGGCACCGGGGCGGGGACGGGAGAGTAGGAGGGTGACGGGGTCGGGACAGGGCTGGGCGAGTAGGCAGGGGAAGGAGTAGGAGTAGGCGCCGGGCTGGGCGAGTAGGAGGGCACTGGCGCTGGGCCGGGAGTGTAGGCCGGGGAGGGGGCCGGGCTTGGAGTGTAGGCCGGGGAGGGGCCGGGCTTGGGGTGTAGGACGGGAGGGGCCGGGCTTGGAGTGTAGGACGGGGAGGGGGTCGGGCTTGGAGTGTAGGACGGGGAGGGGGCCGGGCTTGGAGTGTAGGACGGGGAGGGGGCCGGGCTTGGAGTGTAGGTGGGAGAAGGAGAGGGCGCAGGCGAGGGTGCTACAGCTGGGCAGCCGGGGTAGCCAGGAGGGCAAGGAGGAGAGGGAGCCTCAGGGACGAAGGGGAGGGGCCCTGGAGCAGGAGAGGGCGAGGGGGAAGGAGCAGGGGAGGGTGCTGCTGATGGGCAGCCAGGAGTTCCCGGGGTGCACGGCGAGGGCGAGGTTCGGTTCCGTGGGGGCGGTGGAGGAGGTGGGGGAGGGGGAGGAGGCGGCGGAGGTGGGGGCATCGGCGGCGGATTAGGAACGGTTGACGGGCAGTCTGGAGAACCTGGCAGGCAACGGGTGGGTTCCGGCGCCGGGCGGGGGGCCGGGGACGGGCACCCAGGCGTACCAGGGGTGCATGGGGACGGGGTAGGTTCTGGCGCGGGGGCGGGGGACGGGGTCCGGGGCAACGGCGTCTCGCAGCCAGCGCAGCAGCTGTTTGTGCCCCCCTCGGCCTCGTCGAAAAACGTGTAGTGAACGGCGCTGTTGCCGGTCAGCTTGAAGAACGAGTTTGCAGTTCGGCACCGCCTGTTGAGCTCGAAGCAAACCTGTGGCAAGATGGCGAGAGTCCACAAGTCAGCAGCGTGTCCCATCGGCCGACTGCACATGCTTCCAGCCGCTTCCGACTCACCCTCGCTCCTGGACCATTCTGCTCGCTGAAATCCAGGAAACGTAGAGTGACCGTCGTCTTGTTGTCCCGCACGACGTTGATCATTTCAATTGAAGTAAGCACGTAAGGTATCTCCCCCGAAGGATAGATAAGAACGCGGGGCTCCGAGCAGTTGAACTCTGCAAACAAGCAATAATGTACGTTTAGCATGTCTGACGGATTCACATACTCCGCTGCTGCTGCTGCTGAGCTGTGCTGAGCCGGACATTCAAATTCAGCCCTACCATCTGACGCATGCATACTTACGTGCATCAAACTCAATCGTTGGGGTGTTTTCCCTGAATTTCTCGCAGCAAGTTGTATTGCACTCCTTGGGCCGCAGGGTGAAGCAAATGTCATCGCCGAATTGCCCCGGCTGGACAGACGTCACCTCCAGGTTGTAAGCGCCGTCGTTGCAGGTTTGATTGCACCCACGGCTGGGCACCAGTGGAGACGGCTTAGGGGCACGCTTGGGCGGCGGGGGAGGCGGAGGTGGCGGAGGCGGAGGAGGTGGCGGGGGCGGCTGGGGTGCAAACACAAGAGGAGGCCGAGGAGGCCCATTGGGCTTGCTGTTGGGCTCCAGTGGGCTTCCAGCGGGTGGGCTGTCGGGGGCCACCGGTGCCTTCGGAGGCAAAGGCGTCCGCGGGGGGAACGGCATGCGGGGAGGATAATTGGGCATGTTCGGCTCGGGCGGGGAGTCAGGGCACTTCGGGGAGAACTTCTTGGGGCGCGGCGGGTTCGGAGGCCGTGTAAGGCGCGGTGGAGGGACCGGCGGCGGCATTGGCGCCAGGGGCACGCGCGGTGGGTTGGGGGCGTAGGGCGGGTAGCCGGGCAGCGGCGGGTTGGGCGTCATGGGCGGCATCGAGATGGGCGGCGTGTCGCAGGTGGGGCAGCAGGAGAGGTTGAAGCTGGTGAATGTGTACTGCGCGACTAGGCGCTTCGTGTTGAACGCCTCGTCAAAGTTCCTGCAGCAACAAGCCCACGATATAATTTGTTGGGCAGTTGGTTTCCCGAATTCATTTTCATGGCAATGCATGAGCAGCAGGGTTATTGACATGGATTCTCCCCTCAACTTACTTGCAGCACTGGCTAAGCGCGACGCACACCCGCGCGCCCTCCCGAATGAGCCCCGTTCCCGCCAGGTTGTAGGCGGTGAACGCCGAGGCGGAGCCGAAGAACTGTATCGCGCAGAGCGTGCAAGGTTGTCAGAGGGAAATGGGTCAGCGGCCACAGCTTACAACACAGACTACTGCAGCATGGCTGGTCGCTTGCTGTACAAGCTTGCGTACCTGAAACTGAGAGTCGACAGGAATGCCGTCGATGGTGATATCCTGGAAGCCATCAATGCATTTGAGCTCTGCATGAGGGCAGGGAACGGTTCAGAGCGGTCAGCAGGTATTTTCGTGCGGTACGGTGCGTGTACACCGCCAGGCAAACGACGTTCACATGCTGTCAGTATGGATGCGTAAACTGTGCAGCACACGCCAGCACGGCAGCTGGCACTGTGGCAGCCCTACGACTTACGAGTTGAAAGCATCAGACGGTCCACCCCATCAAAGACGGACTGACAGCAGGCGTCGTTGGGTGGGCACCTCGCAATGTTGATCTGTTGCACGGGTGCGGAGGTGTCGGTCAGGTTCGTACGAGGCATGCGGTGCTCTACGGTGGACAAAATCGGTGCAGTAAGTTACCGTGAAGCACGCCGTGTAGCTGTCGTTTGCCCGGATATTATCGGCAAACACTAGCTTGAAGGGCGTGAAGCTGCAGTTGTTGCCCTTGGGGCACAGGAAGCCTGGGAAGTCGTTGTAGGGCTCACACCCCGGTGGCAGGGGTGTTTGGGGCACTGGCGCGCTTGCCCGAGGTGACGGTGTTTGTAGTAAGCTCCTGTGCGCATAAAGAGTGTAAGCTGCCTGTGAGTCGTTCTGAAGGCCGCCAGAGGGACTCGGGTTGGACATCGTGGCTGGCAACTGCTACGCTTTTTGCTAGCTGCTCACCGGCTTGCGACATTCGAGACAACGGAGACATGTGTTGAATGACCTGCAACAAAGATATTTGGAGTGGTTGGTTGGTAATTGAGCTTGGGAGTGTCTAGTATATGCACTCGAATGTCACCGCAGCTAACCCGGCGGTAGCATGTCGATGCTCCCTGCTTACCTTGTTGATAGAGCACGCAGAGTACAGCAAGAATTGGTACAAGAGCAAATGATCCTCGCCCAGCAGCCATCGCCGGCTGGCGCAAGAAGCTTAACGGCCGACCTCTGAGTTTCGCCATGTCACTGCTGCATTACTCCGAGCCCACTCTGGGGTTTCAATCTGCAGCCAAGCAGTCCCATGCAGTCAGCGGCACATCCAAAGGTAGGCTTCCACCTTGGTCGGGGGGGTTGCTACCCGCCGAGGTCACTTGAATTCATGTGCAAACTCCACAGCGCCAAGCCGCTGCTCGCCAGATTTCCTGTCGCGCGGTTTATAATCATTCTGCATAGCTGTGGCGTCGTGTCGCAAGCGCTTCAGCCCCACCTCACCGCCGATGAAGTTTGAGTGCTGTCGAGCTTGAGCCCTTGTATGAATAGGACACTTGGGGTATGAGTGCAAAGCCTATGAGCTTCTGTATGTTACAATCTGAGTTCCGGTAGAAACTTCGGTAGCCCGCGTATATTTGCAGGAAATGTATTTGCTACTGCCTCGTAGGCAGCCTCGGGGCTCCTAACGCCCGTGCAACAGTTGCAAACACCACCTAATGACACAAGAAGTCCCTGGTGTTTACTTAAAGGCGCGCAATGAGGCGAGGGACAATCGTTAAAAGCCGTACGATTCAGTTTGAGTGCTAGCAGGACCTGACGGCGTATAACAAAAAGAATGCTAAGCACAAATCCTATGCGAAAGAACGAAAGACGTCCAGAGACGTCTTCCCGCACTAACGACCGTTGCGACAGACGCGCGACCAGAGTGTCCTCGACAAAAGCAGCACATGTGGGAAACCCAGTACTAGCTACAACAAGCAATGCGTGACATATTTGGTCCTATGCTGTTCTGGTCGTGGTTTTGGTTTTGGGGCTGCTTGGCACACCACGCCTGCTGACGGCAGTCAGGGATACCCGCGTGCTGCCACAGGTGGTGCTCAACAGCCAACGGGCACGTCAAGACAGGCAGTATTGCTGCCTTGCACTATGTTGGGTCATACGAGCGATGGATACAGCGGATGCTCCCTGCACAGAACGACACGGTAGCACGTCAGGCTCGGCACGTGTTGATCCTCAGAATGCTGTTGCTTTGACGCTGTAGCTTCGAAGACACGCCCCCCTGCCTGTTGAACAAGCACATCCTGGCACACCTGGACATGCCAAGACTCATATGCTGGAATTCTAGGCAGCTTTACAGCAAGGTGCAATCTTGTAGAGCCTGCCAGTGCCTCAGCAGCGTGCCGCATGGGCCGCATGCACGTCGGAAATAACGTGTTACGGATCCTTGCTCAGATCCTGCTCCAGTCCCACTTACCACAGATAGGGAAGGATTGTGAGCCACGAGGGGTTGAACGCGCATGTGAAAAGGAAGCGCCCGTTGTACGCTTTGGGCCGATGGACCGATCCACGTGTGTCGGTGGCTGGCCACGTGTGAGGCTGGGCCGCGGTGCAGGGTGGCAGCCCAGGTGCCCAGCTCATCAAAGCCGTGCCGTTCAAGCCCCTTGTGACCCCTTAGGCCTGAGTAGCGTCTAACGATGTGGGGGCGCCGACTTGCCGGCTACGATGGCTGCAGCAGGCTGGGACAGCCAACAGGGAACCCTGGGCTGCAGCAACTGCCGCTGCCGGCTCCGTAACCCTTAAAGGGTCAAAATCAGGATTTCATGATAGACCACATCCCTGGTCCACCGGCGGAGAGGCAACCAGGGCCCCGTATGCCGTTATTAAGGCCCGTTGCCCGTTGTCCGCTGCTGTCGGGCTGTCACCACCGAGTACAGCCAGCCACACGCTGCCCATCCCAGTACAATTACACTCCCAAAGCTTTCGGCCCCAACAGAGACTTAGCCTCTCATACGATAGGTCTGGTGATGTCTGGTCAAAGCTATCCGGGGCATAGAAACTGCTGCTGCCGCGCGCCCTCACAATTGCATAACCGGGTTTGCACCCCGCACGCAAAACAAGGTCCAGCTGGTCGCACCTGGATGCCTCCACCACTAACCATACTACAACATCCACGGGCAGGCCTACACGGTAGGTAAGGCACAAAGGGGCCAGCCATGCAGCAGCCGTGAACAAATGGTATTACAGTTACAGTTCAGTTACAGTATTGGGCTGCCTTCTACCGTCTGCACCAGGGAGTTCTCTCCGCCATCCAGGGCGGTACCCTTCAGGGCTGCGAATACCTCCAAATGGGCAACTTGCCAATATCGCTCCTGAGATAAGCGCTGGCGGTCACTAGGAGACAGATGCGCAGTAAGGTAGCACGCCTAACTCCCAAAAAAGAAAAACATCAGTGGCGCCCAATGGAGCAGTGCCTTGCACGTGGCAGAGCCGCCGGGCTCCAAGCTAACCCGTATGATTGCAACCGCTTGTCTCCTATTCACCGTGAGAGGCAACGTTAGAAGTTCGGCGTTGGGAGGCTGTTGAATGAACTTGCCCATGGTTGGTTGCAGCCGCGTGTTCGGCTCAGGCGCCAGGGGAGACCTTCGTCGTGTGGGCACGCTTTACCGTCTACTTGACTTGTAGACTTGTAGACTGGTGCTTCCTGCATGGATGTACCACTCCGCAACAGCATATGAAAAGCTTTAACAGCCGACGGGTCGTGTACTAGCGCATGTGAACGCGAACTCTCCTCTCGGCACCGCGGACGAGCAAGTAACCTTTTTTTGAATTGTTCGATCGTCAGGCGCATGCAATGAGATGTGCTGAGTCGTTAAACAGCAGGACAACTCAAAAAGAGGAAACTGAAGTCCCGAACGCCGAAGAAACCTGCGTTCCCGCTCGCAGCTACACCCCCTCCGAAAACCGAAACTGGCATGTGGAACAGGTAAATAGATTTGTAAGTATAAACTTATTAGAGCAGCATATGGATTGGTGGACGGCATGGGCAACATGCTAGAAGTCTGCCTGCTGCTGCCGGTGCTTCGCCCAGCTGCCCCGGAGGACTGAAATCACCGTCAAAAATCCGCATCGTGCCAAAAGGGCTGGGCACGAAATCGCTGGAAAACCGCATCGTGCGAGCCTGGAACCCGCATCGTGCAAGTACAGAACCCGCATCGTGCGACCCCAGAACCCGCATCGTGCCGAGCCCAGAACCCGCATCGTGCCGAGGCGAGAACCCGCATCGTGGCTGGGGAAGGCCCTGCGGCCAGGGACCCCTGTTGCCGCCTCTATCCTGCTGGTGCTTGTGTGTATTAGCAGCCCGCGTACCATACATGCAAGCCGGCATGTTTGACCAGTGCCTGTGTGTATACTTGTATGAAGTGAACGCTGCGTTGCTTACAACGCAACGTTCATAACCATCTCCGTGTACGGGAGTCTGCCCCCCGGCCACGTGTCTCCCTGCCCCCTCCTGCCCTCCACAACACACGGTACTACCCACCTGGTACTACCCATGCACACCCCATGCCACGTGCGCTCTCAGCTTCCCCATTGTTCACTGAAGCACTCCGTTCAGCTTCACGCCAGCCCACTGACCCGACACAAGTGAAATACAGGTCTACTACGTACAACTGCCTGGTAAATCCATTCCATGCAAGGGAAGTTGCCAGGGGAAGTTGCAGGCCCAACAGCCCCAACGCCGCGTCCCCTTGTGCGCTATGCTGCCACCGCCATGCATCCAACTTAATAAGGTTGTGGCCATATAAGCATGTCAGCTGTGGTGTGGTCACTGGTGATCCGGAGACGACGGCCATCGCCTTTCGCCCAAGTCGCCCAATATAGTGCGGCCTTCGCAGCCTCTGCCATCTGAATGATAAGAACAGTCACATACATTGTTGGGGTCGAGTCCCGGCGCGTGGGGCGTACATACAAATGCCGGGGCTCGACGCGCTTCGTGCGCCATGGCGCACACCGGCGCAGGGAGAGTGCCGCCCAGGCCTGGTGCGGCCCCCGGGCCAACAGCAACGCCCCAGAAGCCGCAAGTTTCTATGGCTCATATACTGTACTGAGCTTGTTGCTACATTGCTGCGGCGCCAGCAACCCTAGGACCCTAGGAGGTTCATGCTGTCGCCTGGTCTCCATACTCTGGTAGCGCTAGTCTGCAGATTATGCTTTGTATGTTCCAAGCAAATTTTGTCCGTATGGCCGTTGATGTCGGTCGCGCATATTGATAGTCAGTGTTCGCGAACGACGGTATGTATTGATAATCATTTGTCCAGGACAATATTAGGAATGTAGGACAGGGACAGTAGGAGTGCAAGACAAGAACATGACATGAGCAGAACCAGAACCATTCGGGTAAGGGAGCTCCCCTGGTGTCTGGCACGTGGCATTCTGATTACCCACACAGTGTACCTGGGATGCCCAGAATGCACATCGTCCAAGTCCTGGATGTGCAGAATCCACATCGTGCCGAGCCTAGAACCCGCATCGTGCCGACCCCCAAAACCGCATCGTGCCGACTCGAAAACCTGCATCGTGCGAATGCACGATTCGAATATTTCACATCGCTGTGCCCAGCAGGTGTAGAAACTTCACTCGCATTTCACCCCTCTGGCTGCCCCATGGCGGTTGCCGCCGTTCGCCGCGCCCCCGCCGACTCCTGCCCCACCACACAGAGTAACACAAGCAGGGACCTCGTGGGCGACAACTCACGTGCTGTGCTGCAGCGACCCTGGAACTGCGGCGGCTGTATTGGGGGGTCCACCCGCGCAGCTCGGGGCGAGTTGGCGACCACCACAGAACTCCAAAGACCCCACGCACTCAATGCGCATGGGCTCGCTGCAGCCCTGGGCAGCACATAGGCATCGACGCGGGAGGCAGGCGTCTGCGCGGCCTGAGGCTGAGGCGGATGCATTGGCCCGCCCTGCACGGCTGCCGGCTCGGGAAAAGGGGCCTGGCGTTGCCTGGACGGCGCCCAATGGTTGGATCCAGGCCTTCTGATCTAGGCCTAGCCCCACTGGCCATCAATGCACCCTGCGAGGACTGCCGCACAGGGGCTCCAGGGTGATGTGTGCAATCAAGGGAGGTGGGGTTCGGTAGCTCCAGCAGCCTGATTGGCCATTTTTTTGGAGGTGGGCAGCCAGTTGATGCACGTGCGCATCAATGCACCTGCGTGCACATGAGGGCGCGGCTCTGTTGACCGTCAGGCAGGGAGCAGCACGGCCGCCGGGCTCCCCTGCGGGTCCCGGTGAGGGCCTGTTGCACCATGCGCTGTGGGAGACTGAAGGTGTGAGCTTTCTACGACCGGAGGGCCGCTTGCCCGCAGCAGTGCGCAAGGCAGGGGAGCTCCCCAGGCGGTGGCGGAGGCTGCCGCTGCCCTACAGGCTGAGCTGGATGTGGCGCAGTGGGGGGCCTGTGGGGGCACCTGGGTGGGGCGCTCTCGGGTTGGGTCTTGGGTGTTTGTATATGGGGTCGGGGCTGCAGATCGTCCATGGGCGTGGGGCCGTGGGCTCGATAGCTTGGCTGGGCGCCTGGTGCTGGCGTACGCAGGTCAGCGTGCCTAGATGCCGCCTCCCGTCGCTGCTCCGTGTCAGGGGTTAAGTGCCCTTGCTGTAGGCGCTGCTGTGGGCTGTGCGGACTGCTGGTCCGTCGGCCTCGTCCTGCTCTGTGTTGTGGTGCCACTGTGCCAGTCGGGTCTTTGTCTCGGGGGGTGTGGGAGTCGGGGTTGTGGAGTACCTCCCGTTGGGATTGTTTCTTCTGGTGCAGGGTTGGGGGTGCAGTTGCAACTTGCGCGGCTTGACGTGCCACCGGTTCAGACCAAAAGGATGCAGGCAAACACTGCGACCGCGTCTCGTGCTTACACACCACTGCACCGCCGTGCCTCCAGACGGCACGCCGTTCTACGCAGCAGCGCCGAGGCCGAGCCTCGCTGCACTGCTCTCCGATAAACACCCGAGCCAAGCCAAGCGCACAGCAGTATACAGTCGAGCGACAGTCCGCAACTCGCTCTGTCGCTCACCAGCTCTCCTCTCCCTCATCCGCTCGCCTGCTAACTAAGCACCTAGATTCGCAACCACCATCAGGACACCGCGTCACCCGACGCTCCGATCAGCATACCTCATTTTCCCTAGCAACTGTACTTTAGTAAGTATTACGCGTGGACTTCACCCGCAGCATCTGCCCACTCAGGTTGTGCCTGTCACCGCCGTTCAGCTGTGCAGCTGTCCTGAGCTCAAGCGGCCTACTGTAGGCGCGGCGGCACGAAGGGCCCCAGCTTGGCCTCGTAGGTGCGGAAGAAGAGTTCGCGGCAGGGCACCTGCGCACCGGGCGGGTGGCAAGGAAGAGGGGGCAAATGAGCGGACGCGCCATGAGGCTACCCCACCAGGCCCCACCGATGCCCTAACCTGTAACTGGGGTGCTGGGGAATCAATGCCCTCTTTCGCACCTTGTCTTGTGCATCCCTCTTACCCCAGTACCCACGTAATTTCGCTGCATGGCTTCATGCCGTGCCTGCAGACCAACTAGCATGCCCCTCCAACTAAAAGAGCATTATGCGCAACACACAAACCCTGCCCTACCTGCATCCCCACCCGGTGCCCCACCTGCTCCACCCTGCTGGCCGCACTCCACCCTCCCCTTTCCGCCCGCCCCGCAATCCATCCGGGCCTCAAGCTCCCTGGGCAGCGCACACCAGCACCCTACCAGGTACCCCACCCGCACACCAGCACCCTACCAGGTACCCCACCCGCACACCAGCTCCCTACCAGGTACCCCACCCGCACACCCCTCCCTGCCACCCACCCGCACACCCCTCCCTGCCACCCACCCGCACACCCCTCCCTGCCACCCACCCGCACACCCCTCCCGGCCACCCACCCGGGCCTTGAGTTTCATGCACGCCAGGAACGCGCCACTGAGCTTTCTGTGCAGCGAGTAGGCCTCCTCGGGGGGCGGCGTGAGGCGGTGCTTGAGCATCACGGCGCCCAGCTCCGACACGCGTGACGTCATGCCGCCGTGCCGCCCAAAGTCGTACAGGCCGGGCGAGGCGAAGGGCATGCCCACCACGAAGCCCGCCTCCGTGTGCGCGTCCATCATCACCTCGGACTCGTCGCCTGAGTTAGTTGCCGTACAGCTGTTACCGTAGTTGCCAGCGTGTCAAAAGCACATGTGGACAAAGCTGCACTGCGGCGAGATGCATTATGACATGCCCAGCAGGAACCGGCGGTCCGCGTAACGCGGGAGGTCGTCCGCCGAACGGCTGACACGCACGTGTCTGGCACGTGCGTTCCTCCCTTCAGCTGTATGCCGCCGCCCTTGGCGCCCGGTCCCACCAGGTCGTATGTCATATGCCACAGAGGGCCCCACGAGAGTGCCCGCTCGTGCCCACCTGTGAGGAAGCCCAGCCGCGTGGACATGTCGATGACGCCCTGTCGGTCCCGCTCGGCACAGGCCGCCACCATGCGCAGGTAGTCCGCCACGAAGGTCTGCCGGAAGGGCCAGGGGGGTTAAGCGGTCGGAAGACAGCCGGGGGGGGGTTAGGTGGCGGAAGGAGGAGCAGGTTAGGGCAGGATCGCAGCGGTAAAGCTAGCAGCGAAGCACGTGGGATAGGTGTCATAGGTTAGGGGGTTAACACCGCTTGGTTGCCAGCCTTGCTGATTCTCATGCGCAGACGTGCACACCTGAGAGGCTATCCACAATCGCGCCGAGCGCACGCGAGTGCAGGGCGATCCTTGCCAGACGAGGTTGCCCGCGATAAGCACGTGGCCTACGGCACGCACGCGTACTGCCTGCTACCACGTACGCCCTCCAGCATATCGTACGGGACCGCTCACCTCGGGGTAGTCCTTTGAGGCCCCGAAATCGATCAGGTTGATGATGCCTGTGTCCGTGTCGTACAGAAAGTTGCCCCAGTTGGGGTCGGTCTGCATGAAGCGCCACTCGAACAGCTCCCGCAGCGTCAGCGCCAGCAGCCGGGTGCCTACGCTGTCGCGCACCTCCTGGGATAGCTGGCACACCTGAGGGCCGGTGGAGTGGGGGCGTATGACGCAAACGAACAACCCCACCGACCGTGAGGCAACGCGGCACCGGCACCACACGAGAGCTATTCCTCACGCCGTTTGTCCCTTGCCCTGTTGCATAGGCAGCCAGAGCAGTTAAAACAAGCACAGCCAAATGCCCAACGGCGGTTTCTTCTATTGCTTCCCGGCTCCTCCCCATGCCCAACTGCACCCTCGCACCCAAATCCACAGCCCACCCACACCTTGTGCCATTGTTCATGAGCAGGTGGTGCCCTTGGGCCTTACGGCTCGTACGGGCAGTTCCACATGCCAAGCGTACCACATACCATACAGCCCGCCCGCACCTCTCAATGGGCACCCCGTGCACCAAATGCTCCCGCCCTCGCGCCCAAGCCAACACAGCCCGCCCGCACCTTGTCAATGGGCACCCCGTGCACCCACTCGGTGGCCAGAATGCGCTGCGAGGACAGCTCCGGAACCACGGCTGGCACGTGGAAGTGCGGCGCCAGCTGCGGGTCGGCGGCCAGCAGGTCCCGGAAGCGCGCCTGGCAGCGCAGCTCGTAGCTGTAGTCGCACTCCAGCGCCAGCTCGCGCTTGGCCACCTGGCGGTAATACACAGTGCACAGCGAGGCAGCAGGCTGTGGGTTCCCGGCAGCCGCCCGAGGCATGTAAGGGTATAGAGTTCTGGTCCCTTCCAGAGCCCCGCCCCCGCCCGAGGCGGAAGCTCCATGGGCCGAAGCCCTCTCTTTTACAAGACCCACTGATCCACACGAGGCGACATAACCCCTGCCAAGCCTGCCATCCGCCTGCGAGACGGGCAGCATATAGCTGTCCCGACCTGCCTAGCACACCGGGGCGGGTGCCTCACCTTGACTGCGTTCTCCACGTACATGCCCCTGGGTAGCACATTGGCGATGGAGATGAGGCGCATTAGGTTGTCCACGTCGCTCTCGATGGAGCGCGCCACGCCGGGGTACTGGATCTTGAGCGCCACGCGCCGACCGTCGTGCAGCACCGCGCTGTGCACCTGCGGGGATGTGCAATGCGTGTCAACAACTCCTCCAAGGCCAAGTTCTGCTCTACCACTTCAAGGCTTTGTGTTTAGCAGGTCCAATACCGGTATGTAAAATGCATCGGTGTGCGTTGGGGTGTGGGTTAACGTACCCGGTGTGTGTTGGTATTGGGAGGCCCAGCAAGTGCATGGAGCACCTCAGCTAGCGCCACAACGTCAGAACGGCGTGGGGATACGTGGGAATCGCAGCGCACTTGGCGCTGCCAAAGGCTGCCGGAGGCAATGCGCCCTTTGGCGGGTCGGGCACGGACACGCACGACCTTCGTTCATCAGCACACGCTGTGCGGCGCACCTGCCCGATGGAGGCAGCTGCCCGCGGCTCCCACTCGAACTCCGCCAGCCGCGTGTGCCAGTCCGCACCCAGCTCCGAGACCAGCACGCCCTCCAGCTGCGCACGTGGCATCACGTCGGCGCCCGCGCGCACGCGCTCTAGCGCCGCCTGCACCTGCACCGCCACGCAATACCGGAGCATAGCATACTTTGATACTTGTAAGTGGAAAAGCACTGTGGGGCTACTGAGGCAGGTAGTGAGGGGCACACTGCACGTGCTTCGTATAATGGCCAAGGCATGCTACCCTTGGCCTGCGGGCGAAGCATGGGCGTTGAGGGTGCCGTACGGCAGGGTCACGCCCCTTGACTGGGTCCGTCTGCGTGGCCGGGTCTCAGTGCAGAAGGCACTGAAGCAAAGTACGGGTGCCGGGCAGAACCACAGCCGGAACGCCTTTCCCTCGAGAGCGTTATGACGCCGGTTCACGCATGTGCCATACTTTATCTTCACGTCCCTACTTGCGGCGGCAGCACGCTCTCGTCCTGAATGGACAGCATCTGGCCGATCTTGAGCGCCGCGCCGCGCATGCGACACAGCGCATTGGCCAGCCGCTCGGCGTTTGCCTCCGTCAGGAAGGCGTTGCCGCCGCCGCCACGTGCCCGCCCCGCCGCCGCCACCGCCGCACCGCTGCTTTCCTGCTGCTGCTGCGGCGGCGGCGGCCCCATGATGGTCCGCGTAACGCTGTCCGTGATGCTGCCGAGGAGGAGGGAGGCGCCCAGACCAGCGAAGCCCATGGCCCGGCCCAGGGGGGACTCGGGGACCCTGGGGGGCAGAGGCGGGGGCGAGGGCAAAAAGGATAGCGGTGTCGGTGTTTTCAAAACGAGCAGGACGGGGACGAGCAGAGTCAGGAGCGTCACAGGTCCGGCTCCTGTGGTAAGCACGGCGCGGCACCGGGCGGCACGTGGCGCAATCCAGGACTGGATTCCTGAGGACGTTGTAGGACAAGGTATTGCTCCTGTTTCTTGCCCTCGCTTACAAGCCTGGCTGGGGGTTTCCTGACCTCCAATAAGCCCCCCAGCCGTATAACCCCATGCAGACAGCCGCGCACCCTTTTAACTTGCAATCCATCCAACCACCCACCTGCGCTCTCTCAGCTTCCTGGGCTGCGGGGGCGGGAGGCCCACGCCCGCGGCCGGACCCTGCTCCTGCCGTGACGCACCAGCACCAGCTCCTGCCTGCGCCTCCATCCCTACCCGCGCTGCACTCCCCGCCGCCACCGCCTGACCGGCAGCTGCCCCAGCGCCCTCCTTCGCCTCCACCTCCACCTGCTGCAGCTGGCCGCTGGCCCGCGGCCCCGCCTCCCCACTGGCCCTCTCAGCCCCAGAACTGGTACTCCCCGTGCTGCCCACCGTGCTGGTAGTGCTGGTGGTCGTTGTGGTGGTTGTGGTGGGTGAGCTGCCGGCCCGTGCCCCTGGGCCCCCGTCTGACATGGCTGCCACCACCATGTCGTCGTGCACGGAGGGCAGCATGGCGGTTGGGGAAGGCGCGTCCTCGGCGGCTGTGCTTGCGGTTGTGTGTGCGGCTTCGGAAGCGGAGGGAGCTGCCCCGGAGGCCAGGGATTGCGGCCCTGGTAGCGGTAGGGAGGGGGACATGGGAGGCGGCGACAGCGGGCCGGAGGACTCCAAGACCGCCTCTTCGAGTGCTGCCGTGGCCGACGACGGTGAGGAGGGCTCCGAGCCGACGGCGCTGGTGCTCATGCTTGTGATGCCAGCACCATAGCTGTCTGTGCTGGTGGATGTGCGGGGTGCAGAGTGCATGCTCGCGCTTTGTGGTGCAGCAGCGCTGCTGCCACCCGGAGCCTGCGGTGCACCCATCGGCCGTGAGTCCCACTGCTCGGCAGCAACCTGCGGGCTGCTGTCGGTGCCGCTGGTGCTGGAGCTGGTGGGGCCACCCAGACCTGCCTCCTGCGGACTGGCCAGGCCCGCAGCCCGCAACAGGCCCTGCACAGCGAAGGATGGGCCCCCCGCGATGGCCGACTGGGCAGCGGAGGCGGCGGTTGGGGCCGCTGACGCCACAGCTGCTGCAGCGGTGTGGAGCATGCTGGCGATGTCAGGCCCGGCTGCGGCATTGTAGGCAGTGCGGGCTTGCGGGGATAGCACCTGGGCCGGCGCGTGGAGTGGTGTGGCTGTTCCGGTGTGGCCAGGGGTGGCAGGAGAAGCGCCGGATGGGGAGGTGGAGGAGTTGTCCGCGCTGGTGTGCCCTGGGGTTGAAGCAGCAGCGGCTGCTGCTGCTGCGTCTGCCTGCTGCTGCAGGACGTCCGCTGCATGCTGCAGTGCTACTTGATAGTCCGAAGCAGCAGCACGGCGGGCCAGCTTGCTGCACGTTTACATCCAGCAATAGACGCCAATCGCCGATAAGCTTATGCGATGCATCTAAGTAACAGGTAAGAGGAGTTGTGTAGCGTGAGGTTCAGCAGGTGAGCGTATGCATCGCACCTGTCCGAAGCCATTTTGGCCGCCACAAGCGCCAGGCCGCGCAGCACGCGCGACGCATCCTCAAGTTGCTTTGGAGCTAGCCACGACATGGCTCAGCGGTGCAAAACACGTCGACCGTTAAAGCAGGACAAAGACTGATGTGACACTTGAGCTACATGAATTCGCGCTCATGGCATATAATCGCTCTTATTAAGGTGCACGGAGCAGATAGCGATTGGTACATGTGCAAGAGGTATCGCGTATGGGCATCAGGTGAGCAACACCAGGGCGACGTGTGGCCACGCTGCCTGCACGCACCATGGCGAACGCATGGCATCTGATGGCATCAACGAGGTGCGTTTACCACGTCTGCACCGCCTCCGCCGTCGCAACCACAGTGCACTGTCCGTAAAAACCTCACACCATGTTCCACATCGCCAGCTACACCCAGGCTTTCACCCCAACGCACACAGAGGGGCCCGTCCCCCGCTTCCCTGCCCGCCTTGCTGCCCGCAGACTCCCTACTTTGCAGACAACTCCCACCTCAACGGCGCCCCCTCCAACACACCCTCACACGCAGACCGCAACATCTCCGCCGACACCCCACAACCCACGCCAGACTCCTGCTCCCCCTCATCCTTCACACCACCATCATGCACACGACTTCCCCCGCCACTGCCCGTGCACGTGCCACACGTGGCACGCACGAAGGCCGCCACCAGCCGTGCCGTATACCGTGACACGTCAGCGTTGTCCACCCCGCGCCCCGTGGCACACACGGACTGCTTGAGGGAGCCGTTTGCGTCCTCGAATTGCAGGTGGCCGGCGTCGCGCCACACGGCCTGCAGCACAAGGATGCAGCTCAGTAGGGCAGGAACCGAGAGAGGAGCTCCTGCGGCGGTCTTGTAACCTCACAGATGCTGAGCTACAGTGAAAGCGATCAAAGCTTGTGCACAGTGGTGTGGCGCACGGTGTGATTAGGGGTTGCGGTGTCGTTGTGTTGCGCATGGGCATGCCTCCTATGGTGCCAGGGTCCAAGGCTAAGCAGCCGCATGTGCACCGAGTGCCAGGCACCAACCGAGCTCGATATTTCCTGGAACACGTTAACGATACTGCATCTTGCCCCAAGATACAGCAACAAAGCGTCGGCAGCAACCAGGTCGAAGCCGCCCACCCGTTCCCTGCCCCCCAACAGCCGCCGCCCCCATACACCCATACCCCAGCCTTATTGCCAATGTGCTACTATGTCCCCGCCGCTGCATCACCATAAACCATGCCCCGCCCCCCAGCCCCTACGCACCATGACTGCGGGTCCGCGCGCCGCCTGGAAGAACGCCCGGTGGCCCTTGGCCCTCGGCACGCAGTCTCCGCCCCGGCCCGCGCCCACCACCAGTAGCGGCAGCCGCCCGGGGAGGGACTCCCCGCCGCACCGCCCCCCGCCCGAACCCCCGGCCCCGCCCTCCAGCACAGCCTGCTGCTGCAGCGGAGCCTCACCGCTGATCAGCGGCAGACAAGAGGGGTAGCGCTGTGGGTCCAGGGGCTCGAAGGCGCCGTCTGCTGGGTCCAGCAGCGCTAAGCCCCGCAGGTGGGGCAGGGACACACCGGGGCCCGGGGCGCCGGGGGCCTGGCAGGCTGCGGCTGCGGCCAGGACGCTGACCTGCAGGGTGGGTGGGGTGTTGGGGAGTATGGAAGTGGCAAGTGGGTACAGTTGGGGCGCAGGGCTGAGCGGCAGAGGCAGCAGGAGTTGCGGTACTGGTGGACAACAAACTAGGGAAATCCCAGGCGTCGAGAGCAACATCAAACCAGTGGGCTGCCTTGCACGGCAGAAGGCGGCTTTGCGTATTCCCTGCCATTGATTGTCCCCAGCGTACCTTTCCACCGCGTGAGTGGCCCGCCAGGAACCAGGGGCCTCCGAGCGCGCCTCTCTCCTCCCGCTGCTGCACCGCCCCCGCCACCAGCAGCAGCAGTCGCGTTGCGTCCAGGTCGTCCATGGGCGCCGACAGGCTCTCGGCAGGATTGTAGTACGTCACCACTGTCAGGCCTGCCGTACGGCAAGTGGAGGAACAATAGGTATGGGCAGGAGAAGGGGCACGAGGCCGCAAACTGGCCCGCTGCGCTCGCAGCCGCTCCAAAGAAGGCCAGGGAAGGGGATGTGCTGGTTGGTGACCTTCAATAGTCACAACGTCGCATCACGGTTTGGTGTCAAAGTCCCCGTGGGTTGTGGAATTCAGTTGGGCCTGGGCCAGAGGCCATCCCTGGCGCCCGCCGAGCTGCAACACCTGCAGATCCAGATGCAAAATACCGACCGGTGCTTAAGCCGCCGCAGGCATACTGCTGCTGCTGCTGCTTGCACATGTGGTGATGGCACATGTGGTGGGGGCACCGTACCTTCTCGTACTAGCTCGCTGATGAGCGTGCCGTACGCCGTGGGTTGCGTCAGGAAGCCGCAGCTGAACAGCAGCACGGGGGCGGCGGCCGCGGCGCTGCCCGGCCCGCCAAACCCTGGAGAGGCGAACGCGCACCAATGGACGTGGGTCAATTTAAGCACATTCAGGCTATTGTGCTGCTGCAAGGTGAAGGTTTCTGTCCAAGCCAAGGATAAGGCCTTTAAGAGGTGCAGCCACCACGTGCACGCGGCCTGGCTTGTGGTGCTCCGTGTGCTCAGGGTGCTCCGTAACCCACCTCCTGTGGTGCCGCTGTTGCTGCTGCCGCTGCCACCACCACGATGCACAGTCACGGCAATTTGAACCTGTGGCCAAGGCGCAGAAACTGTAGAGACGCTTTGCAGGGGCATGCGTAGGTTGCAGCAAGTGACACCACCTGCGCACACACGCGCAGTGTTGTGCTCTCCTAGACCCATGTCCTTACACGCAAAAGCGCGGTGTTGCCATCACTGTTGGCAGGGGAGTAGGTGAAAGGCAAGTCAAAGGACTCAATCGTAGGGGCGTTGATTGCCGAGGTGGATGTGGTTGCGGTGGGGATCACCAACGCCGCTCCAGCTGTCAGTGGCGCCTTCTCGGGCGCGATAGAGCCAGCTGCTTGCTCCGGCCATTGCAGCGGAGCTAGTATGCTTCCAATGCCAAATATCCGTCTGCTTAGGGCTTGCGTTGCAAGTCGTGGCGTCCCCGTCTGCCTCCGGGCGCGACTCTCCGGCCTTGCATTATGCTTTTGCGGCAAGCGAGGAACTAGCATGCAGCCAAAACAGCTATCACCGAAGCGATTAACTTTGTTAATCAGCGTAGGGCTAAAGTTGTCGCAGGGCTGCATGGGACGTCGAAAAAACGCTTTTTGGCACTGGGGCTTTGGGGGCTTGGCCTGGGGTGAGGCTCACCGCCTGCGTGTGTCCGTCCCCCCTACCCCCCTGGTTTTTGGGCCGCCACCGATGCAGTTCAGCTCCCTGATCATGGAACGCGTGGCGCGGGCGCTTGGAACGCACCCTTTTAAAAGAGATGCACGTCGGAATATCAGGGGACCTCCCCTGCAATACATTTTCGCGGTAACTTGGGTCGGCGCACATAAGGAGTCTTTTGCATGCGAGAGGTCGCAGATTCGATCCTGACCTCGCGCATCTTTGTTTCTTTTTCGCTTCTTCCGCTCCTTCCGCACTTTTCTTCTCGCTCTCGCTCGCTCATCTATTAACGCTGCTAATCATAGCGTTGCTCACAGCTTTCCTTGCGTCGGCGGGGCCCTCTTTCGCAAACTCACCTCGCGTTTGCATGACTAAGCCCGCACCACTGCGCCTCAAACAACGCGCTAGCCTCAGCCTCGCACTTGCAACAACGCTCTTTGGTCACTAAGAATGCAACGAAAGTCATCGCGCTGTCCAGGGCCCTCGCGCCAGAAAGTCGACCTCGAAATGTCCTGCGCGGTCGGGCATGCCTTCGCGCCAAACAGCTCACCACTGCGGCGCAATTGCGGGGAAGCCTTCCTGATGGCTTACATGGACTGGGCAGGGCTGGGCAGGGCTGAACGGGCTAGGGAGACGCTGGGCATGAGTGAGCAAGGCAGGCCTAGGGCTCAGCTCAGTGGGCTCAGCTCAGTGGACTCCCTGGGCTCCTGCCAACTGCTCACCAGCTCACCTCAGCTTAGCACTTGCAACAACGCTCTTTGGTCACTAAGAATGCAACTACAGTCATCGCGCTGTCTAGGGGCCTCGCGCCAGAAAGTCGACCTGGAATGTCCTGCGCGGTTGGGCATGCCTTCGCGCCAAACAGCTCACCAGTGCGGCGCAATTGCGGGGGAAGTCTTCCTGATGGATTACATGGACTGGGCAGGGCTGGGCAGGGCTGAACGGGCTAGGGCAACGCTGGGCATGAGTGAGCAAGGCAGGGCTAGGGCCCAGCTCAGTGGGCTCAGCTCAGTGGACTCCCCTGGGCTCCTGCCAACTGCTCACTCCGCTCACCTCAGCTAATCTCAGCCTTGCACTTGCAACAACGCTCTTGGTCACTAAGAATGCAACTACAGCTTGGCTTAGCTTGGCTTGGCTCAGCACCTCATGTCACCTTGGCCTAGCTGGCCTAGCAGTCTGCCACACACTTGGCTACAGGTCAGGCCAGGGGAGCTCCCCTGGATCAGGCTAGGGGCTCCCAGCACGTTCATCAGCACTGCACACCCAGGACACAGCTGCTGCTTCATGGATGACAGCACATGGCACTCAGGTCAGGCACTACTGACTGGAAGAGCACCAGCTTGTTGCAGGGATGCAGGGGTGCAAGGGCAGGGCCTATGCATGGGTGCAGGTGGGGTGCAGGGTGAAAAGGCAGGCTGCACAAAGGGGTGAAGGGTGGGGTGCAGTGGTGCAGGAGCAGGAGCCAGGGGTGCAGGTTGGGGTGTAGGGACGCAAGGGCAGGGGCCAGGGGTGCAGGATGTGGTGCAGGGGTGCAAGGGCAGGGTGCAGAAAGGGGTGACAGGTGGGGTGCAGACGTGCAAGGGCAGAGTGCATGTATAGATGGGTCAGGGTGGGGTGCAGGGATGCAAAACTGGGTGCAGAAAGGGGTGCAGAGAAGCAAGGGAAGGGTGCAGAAGGGGGTGCAGGGTGGGGTGCAGGGGGGGCAAGGACAGGGTGCATAAAGGGGTGCTGGGGGGTACAGGGGGCAAGGGCAGGCTGCAGGAAAGATAGCTGGGTGGGGAGCAGGGGTGTGTGCAAGAGCATGGTGCAGAAAGGGGTGCAGGATGGGGTGCAGGATCGATGGGGTGCAGGGGTGTGTGCAAGGGCATGATGCACAAGGGGGTGCTGGATGGGGCGCAGGGGTGCAAGGGTGCAGAGAGAGGCAGGTAGGGTGGGGTGTACGGGTGCAAGGATAGGGACCAAGGCTGCAGGGTGGGGCGGGTGCAGGGGGGCAGGGGGGCAGGGGTGTAGGGTGGGGTGCAGGGGTGCAAGGGTGCTGTGCAGAAAGGGGTGTTGGGTGGGGTGCAGGGGTACAAGGACAGGGTGCAGGAAAAGGAGCAGGGTGGGATACAGGGGTGCAAGGGCAGGGTGCAGGAAAGAGAGCAGGGTGGGACGCAGGGGTGCAACAGCAAGACCTGTGAGTGCAGGATGGGGCGCAGAAGTGCAAGAGTGCATGAAAGGGTGCAGAGTGGGGCACAGGGGGGCAAGGGCATTGCACAGAAAGGGCTGCAGAGAGGGGTGCAGGGGTGCAACGGGAGCGTGCATAAAGGGGTGCCAGGTGGGGCACAGGGGGTCAAGGGCAGGGTGCATGTATAAATGGGTCAAGGTGGGGTGCAGGGATGCAAGGGCAGGGTGCAGAAAGGAGTGCAGAGAGGCAAGGGAAGGGTGCAAAATAGAGTGCAGGGTAGGGGGAATGCAGGGGGGGCAACACAGGTTGCATAAAGGGGTGCAGGGTGGGATACAGGGGGGCAGGGGCAGGCTGCAGGAAGGGGTGCAAAGTGGGGTGCAGGGGTGTGTGCAAGGGCATGGTGCAGAAGAGGGTGCTGGGTGAGGCACAGGAATGCAAGGATGCAGAGAGGGGCCAGGCAGGGTGGGGTGGGGTAGGGTGCAGGATGGGGTGCAGGGGTGAAAGGGCAGGGCACAGAAAAGGAAGCAGGGTGGGGTGCAGTGGTGCATGAAAGGGTGCAGGGTGGGCACACGCAACACACTCTTGCATAGGGTGCCATGCCGTTACACACACGCACATCACACCCTTGCCCACTCACCCCTACAAGAGGGGTGCGGCAGGAGCAGCGTGCCGCCGAGGCCAGCCAAACCGCCTCCTCACACGTGCCTCTGCCCCTTCCACCTCCCCCTCGCATACAGCACCACAAACCCCAGCCTCTCACACCGCTGCCGATGCACCCCGCCCAACACACACCGCCCCCGCACACCAGCAGCCAGCCTACACGGAGCTTCGGTCCCCAGCCCGAAACGGGCGTCATGTAACCGTTTCTCAGGCAATCAGAGCCTGCGTGCGCGCGTCCGGTCATTTTGTGGGGTTTGTGCTCGTCGTCGGGACCATCCCCTGCATTGCCCTACCTTGCCCCCACCGGGCCCCATGCTTCGTGCTGGGCAGGTGTGGCAGCCACGGTGGCAGCGATCTCCCACAATTTCAAGGAAGGTTGGGGCTTGAACAAGGCAGTTGGTTCGCCCTGCGACACTGTGAGGCTCACCGTCTAGGTGCATACCATGTAGGTGTTCCGCCATGGTACTAGTCCGCGCACAGCTACGGGCATATGCCTTGCTGACAGCCGTACAGGCTGCAGAGCGGACGCTGCGTGCCTTGGGCGGATGGTCTACCCGCCTCGGCGTGGGGCGCATAGTGCACAGTGGGCGGACGAGCAGCCGCAGGGTGCAGCACCAGGACACGCGGAGGCTGGAGCAGACTGGAGGGAGTGCTGGCTGCTGGGAGGTTGGGCGGTCAGAGCAGAGTTGGGTGGGCCTCTCTGATCACAATCGTAGTGAAAAGTGGGGTTGCGTGTGCTGAGAGGAGCAGGAGGCAGGGGCCAGCAGGGGCCAGCAGGGGCGCTGCAGGGCTCCCCTGCTGCAGGTCAGTCCTTCGTCCACGGCTTCGCCCCGTGGCTTCGCCCCTCCAATTGTTCGAGGCAGGACGCAGCGTCGCATATCTTGCTGCATCCGTATTGCACAAATTATCAGCGTATGTAATGCGTACCCTGAAGCGGCAACAGCCCAGGCAAGGCTAACAGCGGCCCAACCCGCCTGAACCCGCCAGCCTGCGCCAACGCTTGGCCCAGAGCTGGAACTGGAGAGCATCGTTACCATAGCATACACAAACATCAAACCCATAAATACTATACAACAACGGAGCTTGCGCTGCCTCCGTTCGCCCCGGCTACAACTCCTTCGACATTTCACGCATTTTGACGAACAGCTCTCGCGATCGGTACAGTGCAGCATTCACAAACATCAACAGCTGAAAGTTTGTACCAAGAAGATTTGATGCGTTTGTGAACCTTGCTCTGACGGGTGGCTGGAATGGATCACAAGCAGTTGCGCGGCGTGTCTCGTGGCGGGAACGGGTCACAACCGCAGGCGCAGCACCCCGATTCACCTCATGGCGCTGCTGCGCTACCTCGCCCGTCATCCGTAATATGTAAGTGGAGCCATGAACATTCAAACGCCGGGAAGAGCTGTTCGATGCAACACACGTGCGGTCGTGCGCTACGAATTTCTTTTCCCGTAAAAGCAACCGCCCGTTGGGCCAAGGGTTGGGCCCTGACCTTCCCAGCATGCCGCAATTTGCAATACGCTTGATCATCTCGGCAGGCCTTTCGTCGAGGCGTGTCAAGCGGTTCACAGCTTCATGACCGCGTCTGGGCGCCCTCTGCAGCAGAAGGGTTGGGCCCCTGGAGGCGGGGCGGTGTTCTCGTGGCCGAGGGCGGTGGCGGTTGATGGTATCGCTCGAGGGCGAGAACCCCCCGCACAGCTCTGCCGCTCATGCCGTATGCCAATGCCAAAAGCTCATAACCTGGAGTCCGGCTGGGCCATGACCACGTGATCACAATCAAGACCAACAAGGATACCAAGTATCACAACAACAGCAGCTCTTTCAACACAACACGCCTTCAACGACACGTGCTGCCGGGCTCCCTCCTGCGCCCTCAGTTGAGGAGCAGCAAACCAAGTGAGTAACACAGACTTCAACATTAACAATATGCCCGGTAACATACTGTTCTCCGCGCTGGTAGTTCCTCACACACAGTTCCGTGTGGCCCTGACAAGCCTCGTGGAAAGCGTGCTGCCAGGTGCTGCACTGCAGCTGTTACCGTCGTTGCTGGAGGCGTTGAACGGCACCCTGCCAGCGGCTTAGTCCCCTCGTCTGTCACCTGTAAAAACGAAATCCTGTGCCGTCCATGTGGCTCCTTCTGCTGTCCGACGCGCTCCACCATGCCTGCGCCTGTACCTGTAGCTGTTCTTACCGCTCACCCCTTCTCATCCTAAGCCTCGCCGTGCCAGTGCACGAAGCATCCGCGCATGCCACACCCATTGCCACGTAACGTGCCCTTCCGCCGCCCCCCTATCCCACCAACAGGCCGGAGCGTCCCCTCCCCCCGTGACCCCAGCCATGGGTCGACACCCCCGCCGCCACGCCCCTCCCGAGGGCCCCCCTGCCGCCTCCACGGCCGCTGTGCCCCTGCTCCTCCTCCTCGCCCTGGCCCTGGCCCCCCAGCCTGCGGCCGCACACTCCCCACACGTCCCCAGGGCACCGCGCCCGCCCCGCCCACCTCCGTCCCCCCGCAAGCTGGACCCCAAGGGCTGCGCTGCCCTGGCCACCCACTACGACATCGTGCCCGGCTCCTCCTGGGGCACAGCAGGGCCCACCGTGCAGCAGAGGTGGACCACTTCGGACTGCGACGCGCTCATCTGTGTGTACTACCGCACCAAGTACAACGTGGTGCCCTTCCTGAGCTGGGGCAGCCTGCCCGAGGCGCTGAAGCCCGCCTGGGACTTCCGCCGCACCGCCAACGGCCGCGACGCCACTTGCAACAACCTGTCAGGTGGGGCGGCTTGTCAGTGATGTAGGGGGTCCTTGGCGCTGACTGCATACACCGGCTACAGACCCACAGGCCCACAGGCCTGTCCTTGCTTCACTGAGAACCGGAGTACAGCTGCATCAGGGAAAGCTAACGGCACCCGGGTCTGTGCATTGCTCAGGTAGCCTACCACTATTACGTGTTATACGTTGTTGCTTCCCGTGTTATACGTTGTTGCTTCCCGTGTTATACGTTGTTGCTTCCCGTGTTATACGTTGTTGCTTCCCGTGTTATACATTGTTGCTTCCCGTGTTATACGTTGTTGCTTCCCGTGTTATACGTTGTTGCTTCCCTTCCGCCTCACGCCTGACCCGGTGCCTTCCGCGCCCACGCCCCGTTCCCCCAGGCCCGCTGGACTACCAGGGCTGCGGCCTGGTGGTGGACAAGGAGGGCATCCTGCCTGGCGTCTCCTGGGGCAGCGCCACGCCCGACGAACAGAGCCTGTACACGCAGTCGGACTGCGACGCGAAGGTACGGCAGGCGGCCCGGGTGGCCACCGCCACGTGTGATCAGGGAAACATGAGCTGCGTCCGCGGCGTTTGAGTAGCTGCGGTTTGACAAACAGCCTCCGACCACTTTGCGTCTCTGCCAACGCGAGCACACCCCCGCATCCCACGCGCCCACCCACGTTAACACCACCAGGTGTGCGCCTACTGGAAGGAGAAGCACGGCGTGGTGCCGTACAGCAGCTGGGGCAGCCTGCCGGGGCCCCTGCAGGCCGCCTGGGACCGCCCGCGCGCGGCGCACGGCAACAGGACCTGCAACAGCCTGGCCTCCCCCGGCGGTCTGGACACCGCCAGCTGCGGCGGGCTGGTGGACAGCCTGGGCGTGAAGCCGGGCTTCAGCTGGGGCACGGCCGGCCAGGAGGCGCGCGAGCTGTACGCCTCCTCATCCTGCGACGTCAAGGTGTGCGAGTACTGGCGGGCCAAGTACGGCGTGGTGCCGTACGGCAGCTGGGGCAGCCTGCCGGCGGAGCTGTGGCCTTCGTGGGAGCTGCCGCGCACATCGCGCAAGAACGCCACCTGCAACAGCCTGTCAGGTGGGTCGGCAGTTGGCTATCCCCCTTACAGAAGGTGCTGAGGGCACTGCGGGTGTATGCAGGGCCATGCAGCGCAGGCTTGCTATTTTCCACTGACGCCAAGCGGCAACGCCCTGGTGGGCACCCTTCGCAGCAGGGCTCCCTATAGCAGCATCAGCGGCCAGTCGCAGTCAACATCGGCTGATACGCGACCGCTGACAGCCTACCTTGCGTGCACTCCTGGCCCCTCCCCTCCGCTCCTCCACCCCAGGCCCCCTGGACCCGTACAGCTGCGCCGCCCTGGTCAAGGCGTACAGCGTACGGCCCGGCTTCAGCATGGGCAGCGCGCCGCCGGAGGCACGTGCCATGTACAGCAGCTCCAACTGCGTGGTCAAGGTGTGCGAGGCCTGGAAGGCGCAGTACGGCGTGGTGCCGTACAAGACGTACGGCACCCTCCCGGAGACGCTCAAGGCGTCGTGGGACTACCCGCGCCCCACCATGAAGGGCCGTACCTGCAACAGCCTGGCCGGTGGGTGCGACGGGGTGGCTCGCAGCACGGGACCTACGTCAGCATGTGCCTATACTTCCGCCCGTGGCCCGCCCCGTCTTGCCCATTGCTGCATCTGAACCATTCGGGCATGTCGGCAACCAACACCGTTTGCCCCGTCCGCGCTGTCCCTCCCTTGCCGCTGCCCCCAGGCCCCCTCAGCCCCTCCGACTGCGGCGCCATGGTGGAGGTGTTCGGCATCGTGCCCGGCCCCACCACCGCCTGGGGCACCGCCACGCCAGAGGCCCGCGCCATCTTCAGCAGCTCAGGTAGGCACAGTTGGACACACTCTGCACCGCCAGCCGTTGGTTCCCTTCCTGTGCCTCTCACGCCGGACCTACCGCTTCACCCTACCACCCCGTGTTGAACCCCCGCCTGCTACCACAATGCTACCATCCCCTGCCTGTGACTGGTCTTCACGGCTGTCTACCACGTGTCCCCATGGCCCCATGACGCAGAGTGCGAGGTCCGCGTGTGCGTGTACTGGAAGACGCGGTACGGCATCGTGCCGGGCAGCAGCTGGGGCACCATGCCCGAGTACCTGCGCCCCGCTTGGGACTACCCCAGGCCCTCGCGCAACGGCCAGAACTGCAACACGCTCTACATGGGTGACTACTGAGTCTTACGCGCGGAAGGTCAAACGGGACGGTGCATGCCAGGGCTGCTGGTGGCACCCTGGATGTCCCCTAGCATCTGCGAGCGAGGGTGGGCCGCACACCGCCAGGCCGGAACAGTCAGCAGGCGCGGGGCGAGGCGTGCATGTGGCGCACGGGCATCGCACCTTCGCACGCACAGCAAGCAGCGTACGGGAACAGGTGGAGGGGCGTCTGGCCGTGACCGGGTGGGCCGGTGTGCACGTGTCCACCCGGGACACGCGGGCGGACATTCATCGCGCCGTACGACCATGTGGCGGGCCGTGGCACAGCACCGCCATTTATAACGAAACGGCTGGACGCCGTCAAGATGTCAAACATCCATTCATTGAGTGTTGTGGAGATGGTTTTTAGCCTTCATTGGCAAGTCCTTTTATACTTCTCTTCCTGACGCATACGCCAGCATGCATTCATCAGAGCATCTGTTTTCACGGTCACTGCACATGGCTTCACTCGTTCAACGGTTTTGCCACACCCAAGGTTGTACCCTCTCATTATAGTGACCTAAAACCTTTCATAGCCGTAGCCTGAAGCACCTGTCTGCTCCAACTGTAGCCATGGCACAAGGGCATCCAACCAGATCCAACACCTGTATATACCATCCCCTGTATACATATTAATTTGAAAGAGCGATTTTGCCTGGGGCTGCATGTAGGTTGGAAAGTTCTGTGGGTAGCTGCTGCTACGCTTGGTCCTGATAGCCCTGTGGCCAGCTGTGGCTCTCTGAATGCGCCCTGGGGATGCGCCCCACGTGGCCTTTATGGTACCTGTAACTGCTACCCCAATTGATGTCCAGCAGGATCAGGGGATCCCTTGAGCAGGACTGTGTCGCAACATGGATGGCTGGCAATTGCCGGTGGCAGTGTGGGGCCTTTGTCCTCGAGGTGCCCTGCTGCAGCTAGCGTCGATTCCGTCAGGCATTGTCGCCGTTACAAATGCAGTCCGCCGAGTAAGACATTTGAGCATTTACCGCTCCACAACTACCATGCGCCCAGAGCCGCCAAAACACATCAGCGAGCGTCCAAGTTACAACAGCAATTGCACGTGTCGGTACGGGAATTGCGGAGGTACTGCAGGAACAGGGGAGGGGAGGCCCCATTGCAATCTTGACAGAACCGATATGATGCACACAGTACCTAGGGTGACCCATTTTACTTTGTTGAGTTCCCATGCAATCTCTTGCGTACCATCACACCGTTTGCAGCAACTTGCACAAAAGCCCTCCTGTGAAGGTCCCTTCCCCAACTACCGGTACCTTGTGTCAACTCATGTTCATACAACAGCCCGGGACAAGGGCCAGCTATCTGAGCGCATTACACTGGCCGTGGCGGCCGACGCATCACCGCCCCCCACCGTTTCACTCGCGTTACTAGTACTTTGTTCCCCCCCACCCGACACACGGCCCCACCGCTCAGACTGCCCTAGCAAGCCAAGCCCTTGCCTGCACCAGGACCGCACAGTTCGCAATCCTACCACTGCGCTCCCTGGCCACTCCGCTGGGGCGCACCACACTCACGGCCGAGCACGGCGGCAACGCACTAATCCCACCCCAACCAAGACCCCGTGCCCCGCCCGTCGGCCATCATGCCCCCGCCGCCGCCACCCCGGCGCGGCCAACCTGCCGCCAACCCCGCCCAGTACCCTGCCCGCCGCCCGTCATGCCGCCGCCGCTACCCCGCCGCCGCCCCACCGCCGCCACCCCCGCCCCGCGCCCTGCCCCCCGCTGCTCATGCCGCCGCCGCCGGTGCCTCCCTGGCCTCCAGCACCACCGTGTCAGTTCCACGTGCCGGCATCAGGAAGGGGAACAGCCGCGTGCAGCGGCCCAGCATGTCGGGACAGCGCAGCCGCAGCCGGTAGCGCCGCATCACCAGCGACAGCATCAGCTTCAGCTCCTGCAACGCAAAGAAACGCACGAAAAAGGCTGTGCAACTTGGCGGGCACCAGTAAGCTAGGCCACATCACTTCACGTTCCCCGCATCTCGCCTCCTGCTCATGTGCACCAGTATTCAAGCTCCCTACTGCTTCTGCAAACATAGAAGAACGGTACTCAGACGTGTGCAAACTTGGACCACTGTGCAACGACGCTCACCCAGCTGCTGCTGCTGCTGCTGCTGCACGCTAACCCACCAGGTACACCAGGTTCATGCCGGGGCACAGGTGCGCCCCGGTGCCGAAGGTGTAGTTGCAGGGCCGTGGCCCGCCGCCCAGCCACCTCTCGGGGCGGAAGGCCCCCTCCAGGCCGCCCCGCCAGTCCATGTGCGGGGCCACGGGGGCGGTGGTGTCGCCGTCCCACAGCGCGGGGTCCGTCATGTGCAGCAGCCCCGCGTGGAACCACACCATCTCGCCTGCGGGGGACAGAGCACAGCAGCACAGCACAGCACAGCACAGCAGCTCCCCTTTGGGTCGTGGGCCAGCGACAGTGCCGTACTATGTTGCGTTGCGTGAACGCCGGACAAGGAAAGGGAAGGCAGAAGACCGGTAAAGGCTGTCTGTGGCAGCCAGATAATGGCTCTCTAACTGGTAGAAAGCGCAGTACTCCTTCACCGGCGTGCACGCAAACGGTGCACGACTAACCGCTGCGATATTGTCGTACGGTACTACCACTATGCACGCATGCCTACACGCTGCAACGTTCCTGTGGACGCCATCGTATACCCTTACCCGCGGGCACGACGTACTCCCCCACGTGCAGGTCCCGCGTCAGGCGCCGCATGCCCCCCGCGCTGGCGGGCAGCAGCCGCATGGCCTCCTTCAGCGTGGCGTCCATGTACGGCATGCTGCAAGCCGCCTTGTACGACAGCTCCTCGCCGTACTCGGCAATCACCTGCAAGCAGCCAAAAGACGTGCCGACTCCAACAGTAATTGGACTGCTGCCCAGGCCATGTGCCGTAGACAAGTCTGCTGCTCTACGGAAGCAGTGTCGTCCTGTACGGCGATACGCGTACATCAAACCACGTACAACTAAGAGCTTACCCGGGCATCCATGCTTACCATACCCATACGCCATGACCACCCCCCTCCACGTACCCTCCCAACCCGCGTCCTAGTGTAGACCGCAGTCGGCTGCCGCCAGCCAGCTGCTCCTCGTTTAGCTTGTCCGACGATCCGCACTCAAAATACTGGTGACCCAGAAGCTCAAAGCAAACCGAAGATGTCAAGCCTGACCTGCTACTGCTGCTCCTCGTGCAGCTTGTCCTGCACTCGCCTCATCTGCACCAGCATCACCAGCTCTCGTAGTGTACACAACACCCACCCGCCGATGCGCACGTGCTAATACACACACCTGCTGCTGCTCCTCGTGCAGCTTGTCCTGCACCCGCCTGCTCAGCGCCAGCAGCGCCCACACGTTGAACAGCGCGAAGCGGGTGGTGTCCGTTGCCGCCACCAGCGTGTGCAGCACCGACCGAGCCGCCTCACGGGCCGACAGGGGACTGCACACGGAGAGGGGAGGGCAGCCCAACGCGAACGAGGCTGAGTTCGGGGGGTTGCAACGTATGACGACCATGCGCCAACCTGACGAGCGCACGTGCGTGTGGTAAGAAAAGGCCAGCAGGGCGCGGAGGCCTAAACGGGGGGCTGTCGCTGGAGGGGCAGATCCGGGGGTTGACAAGAGTCAGTTTGTGTGATAATGATCAGTCCCGGCACTTTGCGTGTCAACCGGCAAGGCGTACATGGATGCGGTAGGAGGGAAGCCAGCGGGGCGCCGTGCCCCAACGCATTCTCTGCGCAGGCTATACCAGCAGCCACCAGGAGCCATCCAAAGCCCACTTACTTGACCATGGCCCTGCCCATGAACTGCCCCAGCTGCACGCTGAGCTCCGGGTTGGCGGCCGCGGGTGCTGCTCCGCCCGCCTCCGCTCCGCCGTCATCCGCCCCCTGCGCGGCCCCTGCCGCCATCACCTTTGAGGCGAACTTGTCCGGGTCGCGGCCGCACGCCTCCCACTGCAGAGGGACCAACGGGGCAGACATCATCGCCATGCGTAACGGCATGCAAGAGCATGATGTACCCATACCCACCGGCACGCCTCCCACTGCAGCAGCCGCGGCACGAGGGGTTGACATGTGTGGCTGAGTGTGATGCCATGAATTCCTTCTCACTCCATGGAGCCGCCCGTAGTGGCCGCTGGGGCAGCACACCACAGCGGAGGCAGTGCCGCTGCACATGTGCCACCGTTGTGCGCACCGCTTGGGGGTGCCATGCACCATTCGGCCGAGACCAGCACACCCGCGGCCAACTGCCTGACAGCATGCCTCTGCACCAAACGCCCTGCTACAGGTACGCACCCTTGGAAGCCACCAGCATGCTAGGGGCCGTAACGCCATGAAGCAGCACACACGCACGGTGATGCTGTTGCCCCGCCTTTGCATGTACACGCACCTTGTCCGTGAACTCCTTGTACGCGCCCTCCAGCTCCCTCCCCAGCACCTCCAGCAGCACCTCCTTGGCCGCCAGGGCGCGGGCCAGCGGGCTGCCGGGCAGCCGCAGCGGCAGGCCGTACAGCCCGTCCAGAAACACGGCCAGCTGTGCACGGAGCAAAAGCATGTCGTACAAGCACAAGCGGCAACAAGTCAACTGGTTAGTTGTTTCGTGTGCTTTGCAACGCGCAGTCGTGCAGCGCGCCCAGGAGTTAGCCCGGCTTTGCCAGGGTGGGATTTGGGCTGTGGAGCGCGCAGACGGCCGTGCACCCTTTGCTAGGACGGGCCTTTTGGAAACGGCACCAACACTCACAGGCGGGTGCGGGCCAAGTGCACCTTTCTCGCAGCTTCCGTGGCTTTATGGTATGCCAGCGCCCGCAGCGTAACAGCAGCAGCACGTGCACCAGCCAACAGCGTTCCCCTGCGGGCCCAGACCTCACCGGATAACTGTCCGGCAGCTGCATTCTCCGAGGTGTACACCGTTACCTTGTGCACCGTACAGTTGCATTCTGCCCCCGGCGCCCCACGGGTCACGGCTGACGCCCCACGCACCTGCTGTTTGAACCAGTCCCTGTCAACCTTGTCCGACAGCTGCACGTGAGTGATGACGTCCAGGCCTAGGTCCAGGCCCAGACGCCGGGCCTGCAGGAGGGGAACCAGCAGCTCACTTCGTGCCTTGTTCGTGACCCGCATGTAAGTGTCAAGCAGGCAGCACGGGCGGCACAGGGCTGGCAAGGGGTCGCTCCGACTGGAGTTCATGTTCACGGCGTTCCACATCCACACCATCCACCGCTGCCTCGCAACTCGAGGCCGCTCGCGCACATGCCAGTGTGCACTTTGGCAGGACCTTATCCGTCCGGTCGCTTACTAGCCCATGATCCACCACCACTACCACTACACCCACAGCTACCACCACCACCATTAACCACGCACCGCGGTGAAGATGTGCAGCTGCCCGCCGTCCGCCTCCCACGCCGCCAGGTGGCGCCGCATGACGCCCACCACCCCCGGCACCATGGCCGCCATCTGGGGGCCCGACAGCGCGCCCACCATCAGCTTGCGCTGTACGGCATGGGACACGCAGCAGGGAGACAGGTTACCGATGCGGTATCTAGGTTTACGGGAGTTGTCGGGGCAGCACATGCAATGGGAGGCGGCTACAGTGTTACACGTGCTGATGGCAGTCGAGGCCCTACAACTACCGGAAGCGAAGTCGGTCCGAGAGATGAAGACTCGGCGGCCCCATAGCACTGATACTCTTGTACTCCTCACCCAAGGGGCGTGCTGGAAGGAGCCCCCGAACAGCGAGCCCCCGTCCATGAGGGCTTTGAAGGAGGGGAAGGGGATACTGCGCAAAGCGGAGCGCAGATTGTGAATATGGTAGAGGTGCAATTCCCCGAGTGTCCACAGTGACATCGACCGTTCAGATCCGTTGAGTGGCTAGGACAGGTCCATCTACTAGCGTAGCTGCACCAGGACTGGCGCACCGGGACAGCTGTTGCACACGGACTGCGCTCAGCTGGCAGCAGGGCAGGTGGGTCCGCCAATCCACTGGGCAACAACAAATCCAACAAGGACAACCAATCCCGTGCAGGGAGTGCTCAGTGGGCAGCCTCTTGGCATCCCAGCCTAGCCCATGCATGCAATATGGCGCCAAGAGGCGTTTCCCAGTGACAATGCGTGCGCTAAGGGCAGACTGTTAACCTACTCTAGCAGTGCCCCATCGTCCCGCAGCACGCCTTTGAGTGCGGCCATGTCGTTGACCACCGTCAAACGCGTGCCCGACAGCTGGACGCGGAAGACGGGACCGTAGCGCTTGAACCTGACGGCAGGTTGTAAGGTGGCACAGCGCAGCGTAAGCAGTCGGGCTCGGGCCGTGGTGTGGCGTGGGGGTTCAGAACGTTGGGCAGCACAGCGGCAACAGGTGGGCATGGCTGCGAGCTGCTGTGCACGGTTATGTGCCTAGGTGTTCGCAGCGAATCGGACTTCTACGAACAACAACAAGAGCCTATAGCACGCGCAATATGGTGCGGCTACAATAAATTGCCTGGGCGAGCACACACCGCTTGTAGAAGAAGGCGACGGGGTGTTCCACGTTGAGCCCTAACTCCACACCCTCGCCCAGGAGCGGAAGAGTGAACAGCGGACCGGGAGGGAGCCGCTTTCCTTTATAGCGCTGTCCATAGGTTACGTGGTAAAGGATGGCGATCAGAACGATGCCAGCGGCGAGGGTTGTGGCCGCTGGCAGCGTCAGGGGCGCTTCCGAAAGTGAAGTCATCTTTTGGGGCCTGGGCATCGGGTTGGAGCAGCATCAAGCTGTTCGTGCGCAAGACAAATAAATCCTTGGATCAGGGCAACATGGCAAAGACACTCTGTTGGTGTCACAGCAACGACTAACGGTCCGTCAACGCCCGTAATCAGGAAACCTTCAGCGCCAGCGCCAGCGCTCCGACGCCAAATCATAACTACAATCAGAGCAGCATGGGACTGGTGTAACCCGTACTATTCGCGCTTCGCCCCTGGCGCCGTCCGTCACCGACCCCATGAACATGGCGCCCTTTCCCGATCTGCTGAACGGGTTCAATGCCCGGGACGCTCTACCCGTAATTGGGTACATGATGCAGGCAGCTGCAGTACTTATCGGCCTGAGCTACGCATGGTCTTGGGTGCGCCGGGACTTGCTGAAGGCACCCCCTGGTCCCGCTTTCGTTTTGCCGCTAATTGGCGAGACGGTGGGTTCACCTGCACTGCGCTCATGTGCTGAAGTACTTCCATGGCTCCCCTTTTGGTGTCGTGGCGGAGCCTGCACAACCCTTATGGGGGCTGCGTATGGAGAAAGGGCAGGGACCAAGGAGGGGAGGTTGCATTTGCCATGCAGGGGTGGGGAGCACCGGCCTGGCAGTCAAGCACTTGTGCAGGCCGACATTTTTCCAACTGCATATTGATGGAACCCCACAGATCACCTACAGCCGCTCACCATGCAAGTACATGTGGGAAAGGTGGATCAGCTACGGAGGCGTCTTCAAGGTGGGGCCTGGCCCGCGTGCGGCGTGGGGGTCCATAGCTGCACAAAACACCGTGAAAAATGCCTGCGGGGCTTGCAGATCCTGGAAGTGGACGTACGGGAGTGGCGTGTGGTGCACATTCTCATGTTGCGCATGTAGCATGTCCACAACCAGCGGTACCCTGACCGTATGCCCTGACCTGTAACGGGCCGCTTATGAGGTGTGCCGCAATCCTTGTGCAGTACGGCTTGCCGCATGTGCCCCGCCCGATCCCTCCCCGGCTGTCCCCAATGCACGGCCCTCAGACGCACCTCTTAGGCGAGTCCGTCTTCGTCCCCCTCAACTATTCCACCGTCAAGCACGTGTGGGGCAACGATGAAGACTTCATGTTTTACGTGAGCTCGGGGCTGGGGAAGTGAAGGGCCTCTGCTTTTCTGTTACCTGTTAGCACGTGCATCCCTCTGCTGGGGTGCCTGCAGCATGGAGCGACTGGAGGCACCAGCGGGAGAGGGCCGACGCCCAGGACAGGCTCACCGGCACTCTTGGGGCCCAGGGAAGGGCCTTTGCTGATGCTAGTGTCTTACCACGCGCTTCGGAGCAGCTGCGAGCTGACCCACAGCCGTTTCGCTGCTCGTCGCCGTGCCCATGCAGCTGCCGGGCACCAACATCAAGGCCATCCTTACCAGCACGGGCCACATGCAGGAGCCGGAGCAGCACACGTACTGGGTGCGTGCGGCGGCGAGCGGGCAGGGCGGCGTATGCGGCAAGCATGTCACCTCCCGGAGTTTCGCTCTTTGGCACATGGAGGGGCACAGGAGGCTGTTTAGACACACTACCGCCTGGAGAGACGCAGCTGCGGCCTGTCCTATGCAGCAAGAGCGCGGGAAAGGCAGTCTTACCTCAGTACAAAACGGCACTGTGCACAGCTGCGGCCGGGTACAAGGCCCCGTGCACAGCTGCGGCCGGGTACAAGGCCCCGACTAAGCATGCAAGCATCTGCATCAGCTGTACCTGTTCCTTCTCTCACTGTTTTCCTCCACCACCTGCACGGCATGGTGCCCCTCAGCGCCGCAGCGTGCTGCGGTCCCATGGGTCTGTCCTACTGGACGGACCCACGAGCAACGGCAAAGCCACTCACAACACTACCCCTCCACGGCTCGGTGCCCCCTCAGCGGCGCAAGGTGCTGCAGTCGCTGGGCCCCGGCGCCATCGCCGCCTTCCTATGGCCCGACGTGACACGTGTCATGACACGCCACCTGGACGCGTGGGAGCGGCAGGGCAGGGTGGAGCTGTGCAGCGCGGTGGGTACAGCACCACGTTGAGTTGCCTTCCGTGGCCATGGTATGGCACCGTTGTATGATTATGGGCTTTATCGCAAGCCACAGGGCACATCGGCAAAGACGGGCATCCGGAGCACCCTTGCCCTGCTACTCTTCTCTGGACGCACGCATCTTCACCGTGACGCGCCTGGAGATGTACCGTAGTGCGCTTCCAGCTCGCTCACCAGGATGTCGTTTCTGACCCTGACCTGGTTGCCCTCCTGGCGCAAACACAAGACACAACAACCACGCCTCCGTGCATGCGCCGCCGCAGTGCGCCAGTCTGTCACTGGACCTGGCGCTGGAGGCCCTCACGGGACATCCCCTGCCGCCCGGCGTGGACGCCGTACGGCTGCGGCGGCTGTACCAGACCATCATCGCGGGGCTGTACTCGCTGCCCCTCAACCTGCCGGGGACTCCCCTGCGCAGGGCCCTCAAGGCGCGGAGGGAGCTGGAGGTGCTGCTGGGGCCGGTGGTGGAGAGCGAGATCCGGCCCATCGAGGGCAAGGTGAGGGGCGACGAGGGCGGCCACAGCTACCGTATGGCACACACGTGTTCCACGTGGTGTGGACGTGGAAAGTGGTAGGGTATGCACACCAGGAGACTTACCCCTGCCCTTGATATCCCCCCGCTCCTAGGGTAAACCCTGCACGAAAACGCAAAAACGGGGTTGGCTGTCGGGCATGTGGGGCAGAGGGGAGGGGCGGTGCGTTGGGCGCAGGGGTGGGGAGCGGGCTGGGCGTCGTGCCGGCACGTGGAAGGGCGTGGGCGCGGGTGCGGGGAAGAGGCTGGGAAGCGTTGGCTGCTGCGCGCGGATGCTCGTGCCGTAGCTTGCGTGGAGCTGCGATACGTGTGCTGCATGGCGGAGGGCGGCTGTCGAGTTGCAGCGACGCGCGGCGAGGGGCCACCGCAAGGGAGCTGTGGTGGAGGGAGGTCGACAAGTGCTGTGTGTAGGAGCGACGCTGGCGCCTCCAGTTAGATGCAGGGGCACCAGAACGGTGTATTTGGGCGTGCGTGCCACAGCATGCCACAGCTCATTTCTGGTGGCCCAAATGGCTGGCGGCCTGTGCTTATCCATGCTGCTGCTGTCCATGCCGCTGCTGCAGCTACGGGAGGAGGCGGATGCGGCCGCCAACGGCGCAGCCCAGGGCAAGGACCGGGATAAGGACGAGCCAAGAAAGTTCATGGAGATGCAGGTGAGGGGCGGAGGTGAGCAGTAAGGCACATGTTGCACCGGTACCTGGACTCCATACTGGGCTTTGGTGGGGGAGAAGGATTGAGACGTGTCGCTCACGTCGTTGCAGGCCCCACCGATGCTGGCAAGTCTACTGCAACTAGGCAGGGTGCGCATGCCGCAGGTTGTCAAGCAATGAGCGGCTGAACGGTTGTCCTTGTGGTCAGCGGCAGCGCACGCTGAGACCGAAGCTCACGTCTTTAGCGCACGTGTGCCCTGCTGCAGTGACAGGCTCAACAGGTGTACGGCTTATCCATTCCAGCTTGTGTGTACGTACGCTGTCTCCCCATGCAATGCGTTCCCCAATCCGTCAGGTTGCAGGCACGCTGCCGTACATCCCCTGCATGAGCCCCGGGGAGCTGGCGGACCGCACCATCGGGTCGGTCATCGCCGCGGGGGACACCACCCGCCACCTGCTGTTCAGCTGCGTGCTGTGCGTGGCCCTGGCCCCGGAGGTCAAGGCGAAGCTGGAGGAGGAGCAGCTGCAGGTGCGTGCGTTGAGGCGAAGGGATTGTCCTCCTAGGCAGGGATTGTCCTCCATGCCTTCAGGGCAGTAGGACTGGGTCTGTGTGACTGTGTGTGCTGGAGGGATGGGGCTGATAGGAGAAAGATGGTGCCTGGGAGTTGCAGATTGCTGCGTTGTGTGACCTCGGAATGGCACGTCGGCGCTGGAATGAACCCTACGCGTGCACGCTGGCAGGCGATGCGGGAGCACGGGGACGCCCTGCCGTACAACGTGATCAGCAACATGCCGTACCTCGACGCCGTAGTCAAGGTGAGGAGACGGGGTGCGTCCTGGCTTACACGGGGCCTTCATGCCCAGTGCATTCGCCCGTGTCCAGCCTTGGGGGATTCAGTGTACTCATCCACAGTGCGCACCGCAACCTACTCCCATCCAGGGGGAGCAAACATAGATTGCATGTGCTGCACCGGCGCAATTTGACATGAAGCACCTCCCACATGCAACTGGGTTGTGGCAGGGAGTGACACTTTCCTAGTTGTCTGCTCGTCAGGGATTCTGTGTATCCCATTTCCGCTCCGCATCCGCTAAACACCTCCCACCTGCAACCGTGCCAGGAGACGGCCCGACTCATACCAAGCGCAAACGGCGGCTTCCGCCAGGCCAAGCGGGACGTGGTGGTGAGCCTTAGAGTGCAAGTGCAACAACAAAACTGTGGACGGCGAGAAGTTGTGTGTAAACCTCCAAGTATACTCGGCGCACCCTGACAGCGGCTATGCGGGCTCGCTGCAGCAAGGGTTGAACAACTTGGCGACAGGGGCTGAAATGAACTTGCAAGGCAAGGCAACAGCGGACTCGGTGGCACGCGCGTCTCGAACCATCCACGGTCACACAGCATCTGCGACCAACGAGGTGTTTACTTTTATCCTTTCCCCCTCTGGCCACGTGCCGTGCAGTTGGAGGGCGTGCGCGTGCCCCGCGGCTCGCTCATCTTCTACTCCGTGCACGCGCTGCACCTCACCGACCCGGCGCTGCTGCCGCGGGGGCCCAAGGCGCTGGCGGCGGCGGCGGCGGCGGCGGCGGCGGCGGCGCCCAGTGGCGGCGGCGGCGGGCGGCAGGACGATGCGGCGGCGCGGCGGGAGCGGCAGAAGCTGGCACGTGGCGTCACGGGCACGTCGGGTGAGGCGGAGGGGTCCAGGGTGCGGGACTACCGCAAGGTCCTCGCAAAGCAGCGCGTCACTCAAGACCCGACGTTAGTGCGCACAACCTTTGCACCCGCCTCGCCACCACCGTGGGTTAACTTGTGACTGCAGGCTCCGCCTCCTGGGCCCGAATATGGTATTGATACTCGCCTGCTGCAGACAGTTTGACGTGTAGCCTTCGGGGCGTTCGTTTGCCGCTCTGCGGTTACCTCCAGGCCTGCCCACGCACATGGACTACGCGGGGCGCTTCGACGAGGCGTTCAAGCCGGAGCGCTGGCTCAGCGAGGAGACGCGCCCCAAGCAGTTCGCCAACTTCGGCGGCGGCGCCCACCTGTGCGCCGGCATCCACGCCGTACAGGCGGAGGTGGGCGCTGGGTGTGGGATAAGGGAGGCGAGGGGGGGAGAGGAGTTGCTAAATTGATTAATGCTGAAGCACTGCACGTGTCGGCGGGGGGAGGGGTGCGGGGAAGAGAAGGCGGAGGTGGGCGCTGGGTGTAGCAGGGTATGGTACAGGCTGCAGGGCGTGCGAGGACTTGAGGCAGCGCCCGTTGGCACCCTCTCACGTTGCCCAGTGCAGCCCCAGGCGCAGCGTTTAGCCTTGCTTGCAATCCAACGCCATACATTGTACACTCATACACATATTAACCCTGCTAACCACAAAGCCGTGACGTGGTAGTGCGGAACTTGGTCTTGACACTCATACACATATGCGGAAGCGATGTGCACATGACTGGAGGTGCTTGTCTGTGCGTCCATTCCGCGCGGGTCGGTACGCTCCCGCTGCGCACCACGACACACGCCAGTCGTCACGTCCCTTCCTTTCCCCCTGCGGTTTCTTCGCGTTTCACACACACCCTCGCAGGCCAAGCTGCTGCTGGCGCTGCTGCTGCGCCGCTTCGACTTCCGGCTGGAGGACCCCAGGGTGCTGGCAAAGTGCGCCATGTTCCCGGGGCCGAGGCCGCAGCGGGGTACGGACGGGTTGGTGCTGATGCCGCGCAGGCTGGAGCCCTAGGGGTGTTGAAGGATGCGAAGGGAGGCCCTAGGGGTTTGGGGCCTGAAGGGTTGCTGGTAGAAAGGAATGACCTTGAGTGCTGGCGTGCGTGCGACGAGAGGCAGGCTTGTACATCGGTTTTTGCTGGTGTCGGTGTATGTGGATTTAAGCAACCGTTGGCAGCGCTCTCCATGTCGTAGTGGTCTGCAACTGCAAGCGCCCACGCTTATGGGCCTGTCTGCAGGAACTTGCTCAATGTTTTCAGCCACAGCGCTGTCTCTCCACGCACTCGCATGCTGATATTGCCGGAGCGTCATTGTGTAAACGGCAAGTCCAGTGGCACGACCTCGTGGAGTCGATGCTGCGCTTCTTGGGTTTTCTGTAAACAAGGGAGACCAGAAGGGAGACAGCGGCATTGGTGCTTCCCTGCTTCCCCGAGCCCCTGCACAACTGCCAATGGCCGTAACTGGCCTGCGCTGTCCCTCCCATTGCCTGCGCTGCATGCGTACGCAGCGCAGCTGGTCCGCGTCGCCAATAGTTGTTTAACCACATAGGGTTCACAGGGAGGCGCGCCAAAGTGTTGACACTTCGGCACACATTACTGTTAGTGTCGGACCTCAACGGAGTATCTCCCACGGTCCCTGGAACACAGACACGACTGCATGCCATACGCCGCATGCCTAAAACCTGGGTCTCCCTTGTCACCTGACGAGTAGTGCTTGAAACAGACGAGGTGATGGCTTGATGCCATCAAGATTGCGCTTTCTCAGCGCACGTGTGTCAGGAACTCCCACCTACGCACCTAATTCGTCCTACTTGTCAGCTGCCCTAGGCAAGTCCTGAGCTGTCATAGATACCGTACAACCAGTCGAACAGCACAAGGGGGTAAGAATATCACCACCACCAACACGCCTATGCACTCGGCGCGTGCCAATCCGCCATGCCAGACCAACCGCCAAAGAGGTATCGGTACGTATCACCCCCAAAACAGTGCAGCCCAATGCCGTTCCTTAGACCGGATGCCATGCATATGGTGCAGTACTGCATCGCTTACTCCGCCTCAGCCTCGCCCCCCTCGCCCTCGGCGGCCGGCTCTCCACTCTCCTCGCCCTCGGCGGCCGGCTCCCCATTCCCCTCGCCCTCCCCAGCCCCGCCCCCTTGCCCCTCGCCCTCTGCCGCCGCCGCCGCCGCCTCGGCAGCTGCTGCTGCGGCCGCTGCCTCAGCCTCCGCCGCCGCTGCCGCCGCTGCCTCCTCCTCCGCAAGCCTGGCCGCCTCCGCCGCCGCAAGGCGAGCCTCCTCCTCCTCCTCGGCCTGCGACAGACAGCATAGGCCAGTCAGCTCCTCAACTCCATGTATGCATCCATCCCGCAAGCCTCCAGCTCGGAAGCTTTCAGCCCTTTGGGCACAAAATACTGTCATGATGCCACGAAAAATACCCAAGTCACGCCAACCCAATCACCCGCATCAGCAACGACCTGCCTTTCTACAGGTGCTCAGGAGGTCCACCTATTGAGACCAGAACCGCCAGCAGCTGC